>CAJUYG010001022.1:48648-103347 GCA_910591675.1 Galerucella calmariensis
CGAAGCACTTCTGGCAAACAAATGGTTGTGTACCATTCGGAATTCATCGTTCTACGTTGCTCTAACGGCACGACTGCCACATGTCCAGTTATTCCGAAGAAACAGGCGATCATTTGCTTCGAGGTGCTTCGCGCACGAACCGTTTTTGTCGGATTGGGCTCGTCTTGGAAGACCCATACTGTTTTGTAGATGTTATACACAGCTTTTGATGCACCGCGATTGTTTTTCTTCAGCATTTCTTTGCGCCAATTGACACGAGCATCTTTTTGAGCTTTTGTCAAATTATCCCAAGTAACACATTTCATTTACCAAGCAAATAATGCTAGATCGAAGCATATAATTCAGAAAAAATGATGAAGTTTAGCATATTCTAAGTATTATTTTATAGAATAATTTCATCCTTCCTTAAAAGACGTCTTATCTTGTTTATGACTAAATATTGCAACCAAGTAGCAATGATTCCATTACATTCACACGAGAAATGTTTAACTGCGCATGAGCATTCAAAGCGTTGAAAGCCATATCTGGACTAAACAACTGCTTCTTTATATCACTCTGACAGCCAATGTTGGCAATCAAATCTAATAAAATGCTCTTTTGGTGCCAATTTATGGCTATTTAGGCCTACAGGTTGAATTGCTAATAAGCTTTCAAATCTTCTTTATGGCCAAACCGCGCGCTCCCTTTAGGCAGCGATTACGCAATTAATGTTACATGTAGAAGCTTTAGTTGACGGTTTTAATTGCCTATTAGCTTCAAGAGTGACACAAAAGTCGATTTTAAATCTACTTCGATGCTTATTGTGTTTCTTGGGATGTCAAATCTTTTTAACAGCTAAATGTTCATGCAATATCTTATTGATGCTTGTCATACTAATACCCAAAGATGCCTCTATCTCGCGATATGTCACATGTCGATCTTGCTTTATCATTTCGTGCACAGCATCAATGTTTTGTGGCAGAACAACTGATTTTGGACGACATTCACGACTTTCGTCCCCGAGCGAACTGCGGCCACGATTAAATTCGTAATACCAGCGTTTAACAGTGGCCGAGGATGGGGCTTCATCGCCAAAAGTCGAAGTGTGTTGATCGATGCACTCTTGTCTTGATAAGCCACGTCGAAAGTCGTAAAAAATCATCGCACGAAAATGTTCACGAGTTAATTCCATTTTTTCGCTGAGACAACACAAGTTATACTTAAATGACCAAACGTTCTGAATTAGGTTATGGTCAAAAAGTACTGCTCAGTAACGTCTCAGCGGCCTTAATCTGTCGCAGTCTCCATCTCCACTTCGCATATTTCAGACAACTGCGGACGCATGCGGAAAAGTATCACTTCCTGCACTAGCATTCTCGCCTACCGCTAATTAAATTTCTAATTTGTACGACCATCAAACAGTCTTCACTCCAATATCCATTTCCTCTACTGTATTGCTGTCGCAATAATCAATACATGCATAATTCATCATGGTCCGTGACCTCTATAAAATAATAGGATCGAGATCGAACTCGATATTTCTAAAATCCAATCATGTTCTCTCTCACAAATCGTGGTCCAGTAATCATCCTATCAATATGAATAGAAGCAACAAACTTTCATTCAGCTGTATACATTTCACACTTTATACGTGCAGTGCTGCACGAAAACCAAAATATATCTCAAGAAACTGCATAGGCATTTTGGATTAGCGATGAGAAACATAACTTTTTTTAATATTATTTGGTTTATAAGTAGACAAAATTTTCCTAGCACTTGGGAGTAGCGCAAACGGAACATTGACGGCCACTGCCCTAAGAATTATATAAAACGTTCTCACGGCTCAACCAGGCTTGAAATCATGGCTGGCCGGTTGGGTGAAATATTTGAGATCTAAAACTGATCATTGTGGATGCAGAACTCTGTTAAAATTTTCTGGAAAAACAAACTTCTTTAGCAATTGGTTTGTAAGAAATATATAAGTTGTCTTCAACTGAAAACGTCCAGGGCTCTCTCTCGAGATAAATTCACTTTCTCAACGAATAAAAAACTTATTCAGGGTCAGTCCTATTAGGTGCACTAAGCAAAAATGCGGAAAGGTATGAATCTTCTTCGAGAGGTTTCCAAGGAACTTTTGAGCACAAAAATATTTTAGAGGTTAAAATGAATTTTTCAAGTACCTTATGAAATGTTATCTATCATTAAAAAGAGTTTTTCTGCAAAATAAAAAGGTTTGCCAATGTTTGCCTAAAAGTGGCACAGTGTTTTATAATAAAATATTTAGTTTAAAAGTAATCTACAGGTATGAAAGAATCATAGATGCCCACGTGATGAATGTAATATGTGATAAAAATCGTCTCGGTGATTGCTTTAAATGGAACTATAAATATAAGATATAATTTAGGACTAAATTGAAAAATAAGCGATATGGAAGAAGTACGCATTGATTCCAAGATGGTCTATATAGAAAATAGCAATGCTATCGTTCTCAAAAATGGAAGCGGCCCTTGTCAGATGTCAATTGTCTTTACGGTGGGCTGGGAATTGGAAGTGGCTAATGTGACGACGAGCAGGAATGTAAAACAATTCACTATAGGTTTGTTCCAACAACCACCTTCTGATTAGTACGTGAACGTTATTGAACTTATTCATGTACGAATCAAACGTTCGAGAGCCTGTACGTGAACTAATCCATGAACATCATACCCTATGCATTGCTGGAACGATTCTACGACTCATTTTTAAACTGTTACCACTTTCAGGAACTTTATTACAACCGTGTATGTTCACGTTTTATTTATGAATGATTTATGTTTATTTACCATTACCTAACCTTTAGGGCGGGTTGTATCAAACACTTTAACTCGGTTTAATGATAACTGATGTTTAGACTGTGGCTGATTGATGTATTTATTATCAACAATTACATCAGTCTACATATCAGTCATCATTAAGCCGAGTTTAGGTGTTTGATACTGTTTGATACAACTCGCCCTAAAACATCAACTGACAGTTTGGACGAACGGTTCTACATCCAGATCTCCGATGAAAATGATCGTTCGCCGACACGTTCATTTACGTGTCCAGTTTTTGTTGGAACGCATTTTTATCAGTCCGTGGAATTGTCGGAACTTGTTGGAACAGAAATTTTGTTATGCGCATGATCGTGACGTTCATGTACGCATCATTTCGCTTAGTTGGAACAAACCTTATATAAATTCGCAAATCGAAACAGGTCGATAGTATGTTTAGTGACGAAAGGTTGATATTTTAATTCCCTATTTCCCGTGAAAATCTGTAAGTGCTGAAAAACCTACTTCTGTATTGATATTCAATTGAATTTTTCCCCGGAAATAAGTTGTATGAAACGCTTACAAAACGGTCGACAGGCATTCTTATATTTGACTACCTGCAACAAATTGTCGGCATCCCTTAGATTAGATTATATTAGAATTGGAGTGGCTCTTTGTACTATACCACTGCGACCTTTGCGGAACTATTGTGGCCATTCCTATATTTAGAGCTTGATATCTAGCTTTATTCTTTTTATTAAATTTATCAGCCTGGATACCGCCTCCCTTGCGTATCTCAGCCCTCGGTTTTTCTTCTCCGAGTAAGTAGTAAAATCGCATCCTTGCTTCGCACTCACAGAGTATGTGCTCCATGGTTTTGTCTTCCTCCTGGCAAAGCCTACATATAGTCGCGTAAATGAAGCTTGCTTCGGAAGTCCTCAAGAACAGCTCCAATTTTGATGAATTTATTTTTTTATTTTGTTTTTTTATATTATTTAAAATCAGAAACCTCTTAGAGCGGGGACGGAACTATTTATTTTGTTTAAACAATATCAACGATATTTATATAAAAAATTCAGTTTGGTCTCTATTTTTTTGTGAATAAATCTCCATATATTAATCTTATTGTAACAAATAGTTGTTACAAAAAAGTTTTTAACAATAATTTAATATTAAAACAGAACAAAAATTTATGTGTTATCTGCATACGCTACAAATACTTCTTTTTGCTCACACATATATGGACGAGAATCTCTTGAGTATATTTTTCTTAATATTATTTTCGATGTTCCTTTTTTTCACTAATATATATGTCAAGTCATGTCAAGGCGATTTTCTTTACCAATTTTCTAAATAGAATTATTTAGCTAAAGAACCAGCGCATTCATAACAACATACTATATACATATTTAACGTTGCATAAAAAATATTATCTTGCAACGAGTTTACTCAACAAAAACAATATTAGAGAAATATCCAAATATTAAAAAAACCCATCTGTTTTTTATTCATGCATTCACTGGATACCACATCCGCTTTCTATAACAAAGGAAAAAATGGTTTTATTGAAGTTTTTGATGATAATCAAAAATTACATGCAGCAGCTGAAAATTTTATGGTTGAAGAGCAAAATGAAGAAGTGCTTCTTAATGATGGTATTGATTGTATTCTAGCAATGTATGGTGCTAAAACTGCCAAATGCTTGAATGAACTGCGATATAAACGTTTCATAGCATTAGCTTCAAAAAATAAAAGAGTACAACTTAATTCCTCACCTCCGACAAAAGATGCAGCAAAACAACATATTAAAAGAGTCTACTTACAAGTTCAGCAATGGAAAAATAATTCATCGATACCACCTGAAGAATGGGGTTGGCGAAAAGAGAATTATTTAAAACCACTCAAAATGACACAACCAGCAGCACCTGACAACGTTTTAAAATTGATATTTTGCTCTTGCAAAACAGGATGCGGTTCAGCGTGTAGCAGCAGAAAAAGTGGTCTTCATTGCTCACCAGCCTGCATAGTTTGCAATGAAAATGACTGCAGTAACCACCCACCACTTGAAGAAGATGAAGAAGTCTCCTAAACGCGAAATGAGAATGAAAATTAAATTTACTTTTTTTGTATAAAAAATAATGAATTTTCTATGGTCAATAAAAAATTTATATTTTGGTCCACAAATTAATTCCATGTCATTACTACTAAGAACAAACTTATACATAATTGTTTATAACATTCATTAATATATTTACAAGTTTTTAATGGATATTGTATAGTAGAAATTTTGTGCATAAATATCACAGATATTGTTTAAACAAGATAAATAGTTCCGTCCCCACTCCAAGAGGTTTCTGATTTTAAGGAATATAAAAAAATTAAATTTTGAAAAAAAAAAAAAAATCTGTTCTTGAGGACTTCCGAAGATTGCCTGTTTTATGTATTCATTGATTCCACCAATAAGCTGTCATCAGCTAGGCCAATTGTGTGCATGTTTTCTCAGCCTACAATGTCCGGTCAGCATCCCCACCATCATCCTCAGCATCCCATAGTATTTGAGCTACCGGTACGTGCTGAACACATACATTTTACATCACCCTTCCTTATCACGATAAAGTTTCTACTGCTATTTTCCTGCCCTAAATTTGATTTCCGATTCCCTCTCGACATTCCACTTTGTTTAACCTATATTTTTCATTTCTTCTAGGAGTAAAGTCAAATTAGCAATGTAAAACAGTTTATTTTTGTAATTCCAACGATGTCATGAGTATAATGAGAGAGAATACTCCTACGTATTCCACCCTTCTGCTTCTGCTTTATGCAGATTTTATTCGCATCCAGAATTATGCATAAAAAGGGTTTCAACAGTTTTTCCACCTCTGCTTTTTTTTCAATTTCAACAGCTCTCGGTCTGACGTGAACGTTACATTAGAGAGATAAAAATTACAGTTTTATGAATAAACTACTTCTAGATTATAATTTTTTTTGACGGGAAACCATTACAAGCCTGCCGGAGCATATTTGTTATGTTGCGACAAAAAAAGTAAGTATTCATCTCTATTATAAATATTAAGCTGGTTTATTTGCTTTAAAATGTACGTTTATATGATGAAAATCGCAATGGAGTTTGTTAGCAAGATAAAAGTTGACCTTATTTTATATCGTTTTGTGGGTTAAATATTTTCCTAAAACCTTTGAACTATAAATATTATGTCTACACTTGAAAAAATGGGAGAATGTGAGTTTCATAGGACAACCTTTTTCTTAATGCTTGTGAAAGATACTTTTCTGAAATTGTATACAAAGTGTGTACGAAGTATTTATTATTATCTAAATGGACAGTGATATGAAAAAATACTGGACGACAATGGCAATTAAGCTTTAGATAAAAACTTGTTTTACTCTCAGTAAGACCAACGAACATTAACAAGACAAGAAGTGTCACTCTCCGTCGGAACTTTCATGTCCAGCTTACACAAGCGCGCCGACGATTTCGATAAATTCCTGGAGCCGTGCACGTGCTCGTGCTTATACGAGGTTGATGCAAACCGCTAGCGATTAAAACGAATAAACGTTCACCTACCAGGGTGATTTAAAACATCTAGCAATAATTGTTATTGTAACCTATTCCGCTTAGTGGGAATTGAAATAAAAATGGGAATATCGTCAGGATATTTAATTATTGAATCTAAACATAATTAAAAAAAGAACTGGTAGCAAAAATGAAGGGAAAAATGGAAGTTACATCAAAAAGTAATAATGTAGTATGCTACAGATGAGACTAGTAGGTATAAAAATTAACAATAAAATGTTTGCAAATGCCAACTTAAATAGGTATTCTAATATAAAATGTATACAGGTCATTACAGGTTGTTTCAAATCCGAGGCCATCAAAGAGTACCAACTTACCTAACAGTAAAATACGGGTACTGGGAAAAATAATTATCGCGATTCGAAAATTTTGAGAATCGATACACGAACCATCCAAAACCAAAGGCGTTTAACCAAATGAGTTAAAATCTATGAATTTTGAAAGTCTTTCATATTGAATAGCCCGTTAACAACTCAATTAAAAAAATTGTTGTAAAATAAAATATACCTGCCGTTTTTCAAAGATGTTTAAGATATTCAATTTTATGTTAGGTTTCATTGATTGTTTCGAATAATGTCTATTTTTTATATCCCGGTTCGCAAATTTAATTGTAAAATAAATCCGCAGCCTAATAAATAGGTTTAAAAAATATTTATGACGAAACTCTTTACAAGGATGTGTAATAGTAAATTTTCATATAATTTTCTAATGGTCGCTCCAACGTTCTCGTGTCAACTAATTTCATTAAAATTTTCAACAAAGATTATTTCTAGTTCTTTAACATATTCTACAATATTACTAGGAGGTACATTCAGACCTCCATAGTTTTAGAAATCGAATATGCTTTATGCTCTAAAAATACAGCCGCTTCTTTTGGTAATGTCTTTTCATCATTATACTTTGTGCATGCACTACAAGAGTGTTGCACCAAACATTTCCTTAATAGATAGCTTGACATGTAAAGTATAGCATTGCCATCCGTACTTGAAAGATTTCTATAGTCGTATGTGAAAACTGTTAAAGAGCTATTATTTTTCAATATAGGTACATCGATATTTTTATATTCTTCTAGCATATCAGGAGTTACATTAAGCAAAACTGTATTAATATCTTCAATACAATTGGCACCTTCAACCTCATTAAAATATTTAAGAGAAAATAATTTCTTGAATGCCCTACAAAATTGAATTGGGGTTGGATTTCTCGAGTTTCCGCAACAATTTTTTAAAAGACCAAAAAATTTATCAATGCAGTCCTGATTAAGGTTCCTTGTTAAAAGAAATGAATAATTCCTGCATTTTAAGGTTTCCCATAAAGACAGATCAAAGGTAATAGTAATTCTTCAGCCATTCATAAAGTGCATAGTATTGTTTATACATTTTTCCACGTATGTTACCTTTCCATCAATCTGTTTGCAGAACCAAACACAAAACACTAAGTACGTAAATGTTTATTTTAATTCTAAAGGAAAATTCGCTCACTCAAAAAGACAACTGGTATATTTCTTTACATATCCCTACGACGGACAACCTGTTTATGCATATCGCGCGTAGGAGACTTATGGTGCTCTATACACAGTATCATCCGATATTCGAGCGAGATAGGCATAACGAGGGGAGGAGCTTAGAGTGATCCTTCTTGTCTTGTTAATGTTCGTTGGTAAGACGGAGCACTTCCACATTAGACAGTAGTAGTTGCGATTGAACGATGAATATTCAAATGAATGGATCGAAAGCAGATGTCCGATTGAGTGGCCTAACGTGAATAGAAAAGGCTATCGCGAATACCAACTTTATATTGATTCGGTAGTCTTAATTTTGAAGTATAATCTTTCAAATACTTATGATAATTTCAAGAGAATTAGTGAAAGCGACAAAAAGTATGTGAACATAAGCCTCCAATATTTCATATTTGACAACGTGGTTGTTTTTGCCGCGGTTTTCGAGGTGGTATATATATCTAAATTAAATTCAGGAGGATGAGCGCCTCCGGATGCAAAAAATTCTACACAAGAATAACTCGCTAACGCCAACGTTACTCCCCCTTTCAACGAGATTGTTTTGCACATCAAATATGCTGACGGCAGTTCACGTGGTAGTCCGCCGATATTAAGGAGGTCTACAATTCTCTTTTTTTTTTCGTGAACTACTTTAACCGTGAGACAATTCAAATGTAACGGATCAAGGGTGAAATTTTATGTGGTAGAAAAATGGACTTTATTTTTCCCTCTTTATATTGAAATAAATGTGCTTTTTAAATTGTCAGCCAGTATTGTCGCGAATATATTTTTTTTGTAGAAATATCTTCTATGATTAATGAAAAATTTCACAACTTCCGTGTTATGCGTTGGAATTCTTGACAATTTGGTGAATTTTATTATCTCAGAATGTTCTTTCGCATTCGAATAAAGAGCAGAAAATAATGTGGGAAAAACCTATTTCTGAATATCACTTTGATACCTGATTTGGACACAGCAAGATCGTTATACAGTGTGGAAACCACTTATGGAATAAAATTCTTTGTCATTATTTTAGAAAATTATAAAAAATGCCGAGACACGTCAAGTTTTGAATTGATTTGTGCCTTATGTAAAAATAAATTTAAATGAACAGGGTGATTCACGCAAGTATGCCATAGTCGGTGTTGTTTTTTTAATGAAACACCCTGTATATTTGCATTTTTGTGAAATCCTCCTAATGAACCGATTCCAACAAACTAAATAATGTATGGTCAGTTATGAATTATACAGGGTGAAAATTTAAAATTAATAATTTATTACACTTGAAATATTAGTACTTTTTTAAATTAACTAAATATGGATTTATCAAAAATCTAATTATTAGACGTATTTGTATATTAAACAAAACTTGCTACGCCCATGAATTTTATCATAATATTATTATTTATCATAAAACTAGAGAAAATCGGTAAATAATGTGGATTGTTTTGTATTCTGTCAGTTGTTGATGTGTTGACAGTTTATACTGAAAAAGTAGAATCTTTGTCAAACACTCTTTCCTTGTCGACATAACAATGGAATATTTAACTGATACTCACCGAATTGAGATTTTAATGATGATCGGGTACGGGGATAACTGCAGAAGTCAAGTTGAAGAGGCAAACTTATTTAATCACAGGTATCCTGAACTGCCTGATATTTCACAAAGTACTGTGAGACACATACTCAGTACCCTCAAAAGGTGAACGTTTGGGCCCGTATCATAGGCGACCATATTATTGGTCCTATATTTATAGATGGAAATCTGAAAGCTGAAAAATATTTAAATATGCTTAGATGTGAAGTTATTCCTGCCTTGGCAAACTTATATCCCAACGCAATAGATCCTAGCTTACCGAATGAAAATGTTTGGTTCCAGCAAGACAGGGCAACACCTCATTATGCTTATTTAGCTTATTTAGCTTATTTAGCTTATTTAGTTTATTTAGCTTATTTAGCTTATTTAGCTTATTTAGATGAAATCTTCTCCAATAAATCTATTGGACGAAGAGGTACTATTGAGTGGCCAGCTAGATCGCCAGACCTCACGCCGTTAGATTTTTTTCTGTGGGGTTATCTCGCTTGAACAAAGTATATGCAACACAACCAACTAGCATAGTAGACCTCAAAGACAGGATAACTACAGAAATACGGAATATTATACCTCAAACTATAAACAAAGTTAAGGAGGAGTTCTATAGGAGACTGTGCTATTGCCAACAACTAGGTGGAGAACATTTTGAGCATTTATTTTAATGTATTAAAATCAAATACATCAGGTATTTTATGTATGTGTTTAATAACTGTAAAAATAAAAATTTCACCCTGTATAATTAATAATTGACCATACATTATTTAGTTTGTTGGAATCGGTTCATTAAGAGGGTGTTTTATAAAAAAAACAACACCGACTATGGCATAATAATGACATAAAGAATTTTATTCCATAAGTGGTTTCCACACTGTATAAAGTTGAGCAAATCAACTTGGTTCAAAGTATTGAAATTGTGACTGCTCATGACTAATATAATAGCTTGAGTAATTTATTTTGGAATTAGTTTTAGTCATGAAAAATATGAATAGTATACTTAGTATACTATAATACACATTTTATTACAAGCAAAACAAAAATCTTCAAGAAAGTTCAGGTTTTTATTAAATATTGTGGCAAAAAACAAATGCGTCCCACAAATTTCTAGAAAAAAGCGAAAAAAACTTAATTACGCCATTCACAATTATCTATTTATTCTTTTTTTTCAATAAATCACAAAAGCAATAGAATACTGAAAAATATTGATTTGTTTTTGTATAAATTGATTCGTTTTCACTTTTGTTAGTCACTCTTGATTAATACAGTTTCATAAACTTGTGACGCTTGTGATTAATTTTGTACAAATATGTCATTTACTCAAACATTTTTATAGATATGCTTCAAACATAATGGAAAGTTATTTTCTATCTAAAAACTTTGATTTATTTGCAGAGTTTTATCAAAACCATCTTTAAATTTGAAAACGCGGTATTGTGAGCATCTGTTTTCTCCAGCTTCTTTCCATATTTCAGACGAAGTTGATGTAATTTGTCCCATGAGTCTTTTTTTTAAATATATCCCCCCGAAAATCCATAACTATGACAATCAACGTGATTTCTCTGTTATTCTCACAATCTTCACCATCTCGTTTTTTTTGTATAAAAGGAGAACTAATCTCATTTTCCAGTGTGAATTTTTTCTTTCTGCGTTTTCAAGCAATTCTGATAAGGTATCTATAGAAAATCCATTTCTTTCGGAGTTTTACATAATCAAGAGCATTTCTCTTATTCTTATCGCTACAATTATAGCAGAAAATTTCAAAAAATATACAGCGCGATGTTAATATGCTCAATCCAATTATGGTATTTGTATTTTAAAAAGGTACTTTATCTCAAAATTCATAACATTTCGAGAAATTAAAAATTAAATACTCTTTGAAAATAATCATTCGTCAGCTACTCTCCATTTTGGAATTAGAGGATTTTATATATTTATTTAAAATTGAGATAATACGGAAAACGTTTTTAAACATAATATTGCCTAACACTTGCGCTTCTACTTAAATTCCTGTCTGATTTTTATATATGAATTGTAGAATAATATTCTAGAGTAGTATCATAAGTGTCAGACACTTTCCATGGACCAGAACTTGTGTCAGACGCTTTAAAAACAAAAAAATAAAAAGGTAGAACGTGTCGCAGGACACACGGTAGGAACTTTAGCTCCTTTTAAGCAAAAATTTTTTGAATCAATAAATAAATACACATATTAATATAAGAATTTATTTTACTCTGGATGAAACTTAATTTAACAAAAATATACGGTAGTGTTAATTATAAATAAAAATAAAAATCTTATCATTAAGTTGATTGGCACAATAGTTATTTATGATACAAGTGCGTGAAGTTATACTTATGCCAAAATATTATATGAAATAATCCGTACAAATTAACAACAAATACTTAAAACAGAATAAAATGGGTATTTGAGGGGATCTCAGATTTTATAAAATTATGTAATACATCTGACGTTATAGATAAACAATTTGCATATTCCTCGGTAGTCGAGTAGTAAGCAAACCAAATTCTCACGTGGTAGACCCGGGTTCGATTCCCCGTGAAGAAGTTTTTTTATAAATTGTTAATTTTATTTTTAAATAATTACTCTGCTTGATATTAATAACGTCAACAGGTAGACGTTTGAAATATTTAGCAGAATATTCATTATTATAGATAATGGTACAGTACCCTTCATAAGGGAGATCTACTTATAACAGCATCGTATATTTAAAAAGGGAAAGCGTAGCATTACACAAATTGGACTTTAAAGAACTGTACGTTTACCACAAAAAAATTAGTGGAAACATAATTTTTTTTTTGGCTTTAGGGCTGTACCCATGCAGCCAGAAACTATTCAAGTAATGAAGAATCGGCTACTCTTTATAAATATTGGCGCAGTAATTCAGTAAGTCTGAGTGTACTAAAGGTCTACAAATGTATTAAGTAATTGTGGGAAAACAAGCAAAAAAAAAACAGACACAAGAAAATTAGGTATATAATTAATATTTCTAAGGGTAATAGTAAGTATTCACATACTTGTAATTGAAACATAAAATTGAATTGTTAAATTTTTAATTTGAATTTATATTACAGTTTATAGAAATTTTTATTTTCTAGATTTTTTCTTAAGTGGGTCGTAGAAAAAATATGCAGTTCGACTCGTGTGGATTGTCCATATCGCACTTGAATGATTGAGCACTTCGCCTACGGCGTCGTGCTCAAACTTCGTCCTCGTGCGATATGGCCATCATATCCACACTAGTTGCACAAACTACTATTTCTATCAAAATATGTCCTTTTACATTTAAAAACAACCTGTCAAATCAATTTATCCATCTATTTCAAAGTTATCGAATTAAAACATTCAAGTTTTCGAAATTTCAACACCCAGTATTTCGAGAAGTAAATGTACTAGACCCCTTAATCCTCCTATCATTTTGTTCAATTTCACGAGAGGAATCTACATGCAAACGTTGTAATTACCCTTAACGTTCGAGATGCTTATACCAGTTTTTGCGCGATCGTATTGAAATAAATTCCGAATAGAATAATTAAAAATTTCTTCGAAATGAACGAAATGTCAAAAGTGACATTGATACTTCTCGATCAGTTTAAAATATAATATTTTGCATTTTGGTGAAATTGTCTTTATGCTATTTATTACTTTTCGACGTCTGAACGGTAAGTAAATCACTTACCGACGTGTTAAACTTAGTAACCAGTAAACACAACCTACCGCCCTGACAACCGATGCTGTAAATAAACAAAAAAGATCAATCGCGCAAAAAAATTATGGAAATAAGAAATAATAGTAAAAATGTATCCGAACAAATTCAAGTAGATCACCAGCACTGCGAATACCAGCTTTGCATAGAATTTTAATATAGCATCGGTGGTTCAGTGGTAGAATGCTCGCCTTCCACGCGGGCGGACCGGGTTCGATTCCCGGCCGAAGCATATGAATCGCTGCTTCGTAAACGAGAGAGAGAGACTCAGGAGAGAGCACACGCACGCAAACAAGGCACATAACGAAGCAACCTAACATAACGTAACGTAACGGTCAGATATTTTGCGTCGCGACCCCCAGTCGCTCAAACATAACCTGACGTAAAGAACTAAAGTTCCAATAAATAATAAATTTGCTGATACTAGTTTCTGTAAGATATTACCATTATCAGGCTGTGAAAAATAGGAATATGGTATACTTAACAAAGATCTAAACTTATTAGACTTATGTCAAATTCATATAAAAAATTGATAAGTGTACAGTGAGGAGAAGAATAGGGTATTAGTACAATGTGTTTTACAAATATTTAATCTTCATATTTATTGTTATCAAACAACAATTTTTCAAATATTCATATTATCAGATATTTCCTCTTCTTCAATCAACTTATTCCCTCAAATTATTTATAAACTACTGATTCCCAAATCAAGCCTACCGTTAAGCGCCTATACTATACAGTTTAAGCGACAACATTAATGCAAAAACGACTAGATTGGATTTTAGTGTTTTTGGGGTATGAGTGATAGATAGTAGCTCTTGAAGATTATTGTTTTGGGTACGGTAATCTCCCAACACAATGATTAATAACAGATAATACGTGCTCGACTTGTCCGAATAGATATTAAATGGGCTATAAATGTTTTTAACACACATATTGTTAATAGAATCTGATAGGAGTGTTACAGAACTTATGAAAATAGGGTCGAGAGCGTATTCATTTGGTCTAAATACTGTTTTGAAATACAGTCTTCTATTTCCGCAAAGAGGGGTTTCAAGGAAAACTCTAGGTAAAATTTTGGTTTTTGAGTTATATTTGAAAGAGATAGAAGGGTACCGAAAAGCCACAAGGGGGAGAAATTAACTTCCGATAAGCATATCCATATTCACCCTTATTATTAAGTGAATAGAAAAAAGTTTTGTAAAAATAATATCCTTAATTAAAATACATGTATCTATTACATATTTTTGGATAGAAAAGTCAAATAGTAACGCTAATTTTCTGTTAGAAGGAATATGTTTCCCGGAAAATATACTTTCCTCAGTATTCTCCCAATTTCTGGAACAAGCAAATTTGTTTTTCTACTACCGTGTGTAAAGTACGTACTTTAGACACATTTTCGAGTGCGTAAAACTTTATTTTACGCACTAGTGCGTAAAGAAAAAATTCCAATATGTATGTAGTTATAGATATCCACACAAGCTGACTGCGCACAATTATTCTTCTCTTTCTTTCAAGTAGTTTTCCTTATATATTCCTTGTCGTATTTGTGTAAATCGTATGTCGCGAATAGAATTTTCGCAATCTGTATAAAGATAAGGTTGGGAAAACAAAGATTTTACAAAACTATTGAGTGTTCCTCAGTTCTTATAGAAAGTGCTTTATAATCCATACTTCATGCATCAGTTAGCATTTAGATAACTAAAATCAAAAGCTTCCACATAAGTTTGTAAGTATTTTCACTATTAAACCGATTTTAATTTAGTTTTCTATCGGAATTTTCAGAATTATCGACTTACAGTTTGGAAAAGTTAGTTCTTCTTACCCATCGTTTTCAAGTGCTTAGTATTATGGAGTACTTTTTGACTATGTCTTATCATTGTCTAATAATTAGACAATGGTCTTATCTAAACTCGTTGACCTTTCACAAGAAAATTGTAGTTTCACTTCATCTTATCTTACAGTCAGTATGATTTGATAAAAACCGTTCACCAAATGTTCATGTCTTTGTATTGGCGACACCCTCGAGAATAATTTTAATGAATAATTCATTCTAAACAAAACCAGGTACCAAAAGTATAATCCTAACCGTAATATTAAACTGAAGCTTCAAAGTGTTCACCGTTAACATCAATGCAATGCTGTAAGATGGGGCCCAACTGATTGGCCAGCTCGGTCACCCGATTTAACAAAAGAATATTTATTTTTTTCGGGTCTTGTTGAGTTTATAAAATCCCTGGCTATTAGAGATGACATGAAAGAGATAATTAGTGCAGCATTTCGATCTGCTAACGTTGATATGCTGAGAAATGTTAGTCGATCATTTGAACTATTCTGCAGCATTGCATTGATGTTAACGGTGAACATTTTGAACCTTTAGTTTAATATTACGGTTGGGATTATACTTTTGGTGGCTAGTTTTGTTTAGAGTAAATTGTTCATTAAAATTTATTATTAATTAGGATTTTTTGTTACATACAACGTTTAATGCTTTCACATAATAGGTCAGTAGTTATATTTTACAATAAATATTACAAAATAACTGTGTTTTTATAAACTTTGGGTATAGGGAATGCTTGACAAAAATTAAAGTTACATAATCGAAAATTCTGTTTTTGCTATAAAATACAGGGTGTCCCATTTGAAATAAGAGAAAATGACAGGTTCGAGTTTCCGTTCACCCTGTATACAAGAAATAATATAATTGAAATTTAATAGGATACGGAGATATTGCATCAAATTACAAAACTATGTTTGGCAAAATACATTTTTTTTTCAACGTACAACAAGCTACAGAGCGTTGATTTACCTACGATTTTCTCATTAACGTGTCCATATCTTTTAAAGGACTCTGTATAACGGTTCAAAACCTTCTATCAAAAGTTTGAAAAAAAATGTAACCAATCCGAATTCCGTGTAATATACAGGGGTTCCCATTTGAAAAATCATATGTTTGGTTTGTAACGAAGTTACGTAGCACTCTGTATAGTTCGATATATAATGAACCTTCAACGTCATCCACTATTTTTGTTAATAACATTTTTTGATATCTCTTAAAATAACCCATATACCTACCGAAGTTTGTCGTAAGGTTGGTACACCTTGTATGTGAATGGAGGTTTCTTTTTCCATTTAACAGAATTTACATTCTTAATGCTTCAGGTTTTTGAGGCCACAGTGTTCAGTCAGGAAACCTGTCAGAGTTCTTCGTGATGTTATACTCTGGTTCTCTCACTAAGTTGTAGTTTCTTGATTGCCTTATCTCTACTAGATCTTTCCATTGGACGTCACAGCCATTATTTTATTGGAGCTGAAACGAAAAACGGGTTCCGGCCCAAACAGGGTATTTTGTCAACTCTTTATACTATGTAATTTAACCGAACATGAAGTGTGGCTGAAAGTGCAAGAAAGCCCTGAAATCAGTCGTACTATCTCTCTGGCTAACCTAGGCTAACCACTTTTTTAGCCAATATGACTGGACTAAAAACCCTGAAGTTCAAATTTTGATGTTTATTTCAGTTCCTGGTTTGAATAGTTAACCAAACAATTTCTCCTTAGAATGCTTTACTTTTATTCAAAAATACTTTGTTTTTCTTTCGATTTCATATGATGGACACTCTAATAAGATATGAGAAACAGTTATCGTTTTATCACATAGGACACAAAGTGGAATAGGAAGAAACTTTAAAATAGGAAAAACCCTTCAAGACACAATTGGAGAAAAATGCAACCCTCAAAACATGATTTCCTTCCTGAAACGTAAACATTTTCCACAAATTGTAACAAACTTCTTATTGAAATAATTTGTACATAGTTATAAACTCCGCCGCTAATTACCCTAGAGGTAGAAGCGGTTATTGTAAATAAAAAAAAAGAAAACTGTTTTTCCTGTGTAGAAATAATTAATGGAAAGGACATTCTCCTCTCATTAAGTAGTCGACAGAAAATATATTTTTCCACTATTTCTCAAGACAGGCTTACATTTTATGGAAAAAAAGTCGTCATGAATCGTTGAATAGGTCCTCAAACTTCTATTGTGACTGAAATTTTCACGTTTGTTTTTTTTAATCTTTGTGAAAGCAAGCTTTCAAAACATAGAGTCAATGTCTACGATGTTTTTTTTTGCGTGAATATAATGTCATAAAAAAATAAACAAGAATTGCCGTTGGCACGAAACTCAACGACTTCGGTGAAGTGTTTAGAGTCGTTTATAGGCACTTAAATTCAGGTGACGGAAGGATGGGATGTGTTTATTTATTGAAATGGTATAATACTGACATTTTCGTTTAAGATATCATCACCATGATTGAGGATAAAATGAGCAGTTTCATAAAAAGTGTTGAAAATAGTTGGTCCAATTTTATTTAGTTTAGTTTTTTCCTGAAAGAGCTTCAAATATACAAAGTTTTTGATACGCCTATTCAAACAAAGAAAACCTTCCATAGATTCCAAATCATACAATCCGATTTTTCCTCAACGTACTCACCACTCATACAAAAAGTAAAATAATTCTAGATTATCAATTTTGCTTTATACAAAAACATCCAATCACTTATCAATTATATCAAATCAAAGATAGAAATGTATTGAGAAAAAGTTAGTCCAGGCTCTTCCTAGATGTAACGCAAGCCTTTGGCAATGTGTGGCAAAAAGGATTCATTTATAAACTAAATAAAATATTTTCCTAACAAGTGCGCTCAAGGGTGGGAAAGACACTTTACACATGAGTTAGGAACATTATTTTTTCTACGACCGTATATACAAAAAAGTATATCAACCCATTTTTCAAAATTCATTTTAATTTAGCATGCATATACAAAACTTTAACCAAAAACTATTATTATTATTATTATCAATTATTATTATAAATATTATTATTAGAAACACAATTTGTTGCATTCTGTGAATTACTTAAAATTGCCGGTCCAGTGGAGTTATTAGGTGTTAACTGGTGAGTGAATGACGTTGATGAGGATGGTATCGTTTGCAGGTCACATAAAGATGACGATGAAGGTGACGGCAACAATTTTAAATCATTTGTAGATGAAAGAATCTCATTTGATATATTTTTCTTATATCAAGCCCGGGTGGTTTGATAGGTGTTTTATGACACTACTTTGAAGAATGTACAAGGTTATATCAAAATATTTTATATTTTCAGAAAATTAAAAATGCAACAAAAAGCTAGAAAACATGTAGATTTCATTTGATGGACTATTTATTCACCTGGTGTAAGAATAGTTATAACTTCCGAAGTAAAAAACTATTTAATAAGGTATAAATTTGCATAATTTTACTTTCCCGCACTAGTGCGGGAAAGTGACACTTTCAAAGCTAAAATGCGTTCGGGAAAGTGGGTTAAAGCGCACGGTAGTAGAAAAATAACTATTCTTGCTAGGACATATTTAATTATTTGTTATACAATTATGGGGCTGTACTGAAGACAGTAATATAAAAATTATAGATAAGTTGAAGTTGTTGAAGGAGAGATTAATAAATTTTCATTTTCATTTTCAAATGAATCACAGTCATTACTGCAGTTGTACTACGATTGTCATGTTGCTCATGATCTTGGTTTCATTATTTCTTGAAAGACAAAAATAATGATCTACATGGTACATGGAGTAGATTGAAGGGAAGCATACTAAAAATGTGTTGGATAAAAAAATTTCAAAACAATGAAAGATATCTCTCAAAAACGTCTCCCTCATTCCATTATATAGATGCATACAAAAGTCACCAAAATATTAGCCCGAAAACAAAACCAAAAAATGCTGGCTTGTTATATAAGACCTATAATTGGATTTTGGAAAATTGAAATATCCAAAAAGTGAAATTCCATTTTGTTTTTTGTAACAGCGGGACTGATGGAGGGTTAAAAAGGGTCTAATACGAAGGTACGGAACGCATTATGTTTTCTGCTCAATATTTGTGAAGATCTCATTTCTGTTTTGTTACCGGGGATGACATGAAATAATTTCAGAGGACAAATTGACATTGGTTGATTGGATCTGATAAATAGATGATTGAAAAAAACTGAAAACATATTGAGAAAAAAATAATCCTAAGCAAAGATGTTACATTAGAAATATTTGTACACTTTTTGGAATGGCTTATCTTAGTGAAACTAAATTGGTTTTGTAAAGTATTGTTACATTTTACTGTAATATTGTATTATAAGTTTTGAAAAATATTTTTCAAAGACAGTTCAACTAAGAAGCAACAGCAATTCAATATTCGTCGGTGCCTGTAGCCCGGGAAGTAGTTGTTGCTTCTTAGTTGAACGGTCACTGTCTTTGAAACATATTTTTCAAAACGTATAAAGCGTTAGAATAATTATTATTCTGCGATATCTATTGGTTTTGTATTTGCCAAATAAAACACACTTCCTATTTTTCGCAAAACTACATTTTTGTAACTTTTCTATGATTTCTACTCTGTACTCGCTATAGTAAACGTATTATGAACCACTGATTTGCACAATTACAACCTGGCATAAAACGCTAGTGTAGTTAATACACCGCACAAATCGTTTAAACACTGCTTGTGCACTGGGACATTGCCGCAGCGGAGCTGCGTTGTACAGGAATTTCAGGCATATTCTGAAGATTTTTAATGTTAATCTTCAAACGATGTAAAAAAATATAATCGTGGTGCTTCATTTGCGGTGTTGAATATATTAATAGGTCATTTGTGTCACTTTCGCTGTCGTCTAAAATAATAATGAACGGCTAAATGCTATTACCAATAGATATTATATGACTCCTCAACTTATACATACAGTGTGACCCATTTTTAATGGAAATACCCCCCTAAAATTTGAAGTTGTGAACAGATATTAATAATTTTTTTTTGAAATGTCAAGTGCTAAAAGGTCTACCTTGGGACACAATTTGAAATGTGTATTCCAATTTTCAGGGCATACTACGATATTTTTTCTTAGTCAAAAATCGAGATTTTTTATTAGCGATTTTTTTATTGGATTCAGAGTGTCTCTAAGCAGGTGTGACGAAAATTTCATGAAAAATATTCATTAATAACAAAGTTATGACAACTCAAAAATTCGAAAACTCACACAGCTACCAGTCACAAAAAACACCCCAATCAACAGATATAGCCATGAGAATATTTTTTTATGATTTCAACAATGAAGTGCCGCCAGATGAAAAAAAAACAAATAGCGTAAATTCTTTTAATGAAAATAACGGAATTACATTCACACAATTCAACTAATAATGAAGGAAAACATTTTTTTGGGCGATCGATCTTTTTTGTTTATTTACAGCATTGGTTGTCAGGTCGGTAGGTTGTGTTTACTGGTTTCTAAGTCTAACACGTCGGTAAGTGATTTACTTACCGTTCAGACGTCGGTAAGTAAACTACGTCCTAGCCCTACATACATTTAAGTGGTCCTAAATAATATATTACTTCATTCACTACACAAAAGAAACAAAAAAAATAAGAAGATTGATATTTTTTAATGAACAGAATCGAACAGAACAATATGAAAAGTAATAAATAGCATGAAAACAATTTCACCAAAATGCAAATTATATTTTAATCTGATCGAAAAGTATAAATGTCACTTTTGACATTTCATTTTATATCATATGAACAATCTCAGCCAATCATGTCAACATTACACTGAAAACAGACCATGGGCAATTTTCACACGTTGCTATGGACGCATATTGATTTATTTCGACTTTGAAGTTTCAAATATTTAATATTTAGAAATGTCACATTTAACTTTTCTAATTGTTCCTTTGTTAATTGCACCTTTAGATAAATTGTTTCAGATCTGTTCTTTTTCTATAATGAGCAAAAAATTTTCTATCCGAATAACCCTCGGACATTGATAAATGCTTAAAAATTTTATGTCAACTTTCTCAAGCTTGTTGCTGCCTCCGCCTACGGCGTCGGTCTGTTTCCAAGCAACAAGCTTTCGAAATCTGTCATAACATTTTTTCGAACAATTATCAATGTCCTTGGGTTATTACTACTGAAAACTTGAATATGTAATTCCGTTATTTTCATAAAAAAAATTTACACCATTTGTTTTTTTTTCATCTGACGGCACTTTATTGTTGAAATCATGAATACATTTTATCATGGCTATATCTGTTTATATAGGGTGTTTTTTGTGACAGTTAGCTGTGTGAGCTTTCGAATTTTTGAGTTGTCATAACTTTGTTATTAATGAATATTTTTCCATGAAATTTTGGTCACACCTGTTTGGAGGCACTCTGAATCCAGTTTCAATAAAAAAAATCGCTAATATAAAATCTCGATTTTCGACTAAGAAAAAATGTCGTAGTATGCCCTGAAAATTGAAACAAACATTTAAAATTTTGTCCCAAGGTAGACCTTTCAATACTTAACATTTCAAAAAAAAATTATTGAAATCTGTTCACAACTTCAAATTTTATGGGGGCGTTTCCATTAAAAATGGGTCACACTGTATATATCATCAAAGCACTAAAGGCTCATTCAGACTAGGTCAATATTTTAGTCGAGTAGGCAGTAATTCAGTAGCTAAATTGCTCGCTACTGCCCCAAAATCGTTCGCAATTTGCTCGAATACAGTGTGAATACAAGCGAGGGGTTAGTTTCTTCTCGTTTTGTCAATTATATATCTCGTATATTAATCGGCAATTCAAATCTGTGACAAATTTGAAATTGCATTTTCCCTTCCTCTTTAACTCGGTTATATTAGCTTCACTTGTATGTATGTTTGTTTGTTTGTTTGTAACCGACTCCTTTGTTTGGACTCGATTTTGACCCTCTCTAAACGAACTGATTAATTCGAAATAAAAAAATTCGTATATCACGTTCTACTAATGCAATTGCACCAACTGGCGCTGTGGCTTAGTTGGTTGAAGCACCTGTCTGGTAAACAGGAGATCGCGATTTCGAATCTCCACAGTCACATGTTTTTTTTTATCAATTTATTATATACTAAGTGAAGTTATGAATGTAAATCACAAAAGTAAAAGCAATTAGCTAAAGGTGAAGTCTTAAAATTGACATACGTTTCAGGTAGTAATTGTCTAGGGCACCTCAGGTCAGTCTTATTGCGGAGCAAACCTCCGAAAGGACAGATAGAAAGTTAGCGAACCATATGACTGTAAATTAGACCCCTTTCAGACGTAGATTTTGAATCCCATATTCTCGGATCTCGCGGTTGATTTCATATTGTTTCATATGTTACCTTTTTTACCAACTACTAAAAGTCAAATCATGGGCGGGACGCAAAAGCACTAGTGAAACAATTACCATGGGACATACCGTATGAATAAACACAACGTACTGCACTGGAACTAACAAACGCGCACAAACTTTGGGATGAAGAATGCGAGACAATTTTCATGTGATTTGGAACCTCGCATACTGAATCTTCAGAATCTTATAGACAATGAGTCTGGTCTGACTCTCGATGCTATAAGACTACAATATTTTTGTCAGCGTCCCAATTTTTCTGTCGAATTTAATGGGACATTTCAACTGAGTGATCGAAATCTGATAATGTTATTGAGGGTGGCAACAGAATGAAATTGATTTATTACGAAGCTGGTTTGCTTCAAATATGTTGTGTATATATACAGGATTTTCCGTGTAACTGTAACTCAATGAAGAGACTTGGTTGGCGTAAAATCGATCAATGAATTACGAAGTGTTTTCCGGAAGACTTGACGGTGTCACTTCGAGTATTGGTCGTTGCTAGAGCTGCAACCAAATAGAAATTGGAAATTGTGTTATGTGTCAACAACGCGCAACAGAAATTTCTGGTACAATGGTATTTGTCAGCTTGTTAGAAAAGCGTTATTATGGCCTTTGACTGAAATACAATGGACAAATTTGTTCAAAATTATTTTCACAGCTGGATATCCGTTGGTTCATACATTATTCTTATATTAAATATGAGGGTTGCATAATATTAATATAAATATCGCCTGTCAATAATATCATATCTTCTTCTTTTTTGTTATTGAAATACATCGAGTCAAAGGATTACAATGAAGGGGAGATCGGCTAGTAAAGGAACATCAACACAAATGGAGGCTGACACAAGGACACCTCCATACTAAGAGTTTACTGAATAAGTTAGAGAAAAGGAACTCTCGTCCAGGCTGAATGGACACTGTACCCGGGGAAGCATCTGCACAGGATGGGCAAAGTTAGTGAACCTATGTTTTACGATGAAATACCTACTCACATACTCTGCTTCTGTTAGAGCTTACAAGAACTCAGACAGAAGCATTTTGGAGTGGAAATAACACAACCATCACAACTGAACTGAAGATATATGTGTATGTGTATGTGTGATTTTTGGGGTGACATTCACTGAGACCTAAAAGATCTATTGTGCCCCCTTACTTCTACTCAGTTTCTGAGGAGAGTCTCAGAAACTAGTAGTTCCTTTAGTCCTATTTCCCGGAGGAATTTTAGGATGTCTGCAGGCTTCAACAAATGTTCCTCTTCTATCCAGTAATCTCCCAGGTGCTGTGCTCTAGGATTCTGAAGTGCTGTGCAGTTGGAAAGTATGTAGATGGAGGTTCCTTCTTCCATTCCACAAAATCTGCATTCTTCTTCCTTCACTATTTTGAGCTTTTTCAGGTGCCCATTCAGGCGACAATGTCCCGTTAGGATCCCTGTTAAGACTCTTAGCGCAGTTTTACTTTGACTTATGCATTCTTTTGATCTCAATAGGTTGTAGTCGCCCAGAAGAGTCTTTGATTGTATAAGCCCTACTAGATCTTTCCAATGGTCAGATCTTCTCTTTTTCTCGGCTTTACTTATTTCTTCCAATATTACATTGGGGCTGTTTCCGCAAAAGGGTTCCGTCCCCCAGAAAGGTATTTCAGTCCCCCTCTTTACTAGTTCATCTGCTATTTCATTTCCTTCTATTCCACTATGTTGTTCTCGCCTAGTTCATTGAGTTTGTCTAGGCATTCCCACACCATTTTGGAACTGATTACTGAAGATATAGGTGGATATAGTAATATAGTAGGAAATTCAGCTCAAGTGCACATCAATATACATCAAATGTAACTTCTGTCATTCTGACAGTGATATTTGAATATATCGTAATAATTATCAATAATTCGAGAATAAGAAATATTGTTTCTTCCACTGTTTTATGCTAAATATAAAAGACAACTCTCGTAGGTATGTCCATTTTTACTTTTGCAATACTTATAACTACTTCCCAACTTCTACGTCCTAAGTTTCAAAAGCTAGTTATAGAACTGAAATGTGCACATGAATAATTTTGTTTTGGATGTTGAACTTTAGAAATATCCAAAATTCCAAAAAATTGACCGAGAGCTGCGGGGTCCTTTGTCTCTTTGGCAAGTTCATCTGAAGCCGTGAAAGGAATGCAGTCGAAAACATACGATATTGCCACGTTTAACTATGAAAAAGCTAAAGCGCTAAGTATCTAGTGATAATAATTAGGAAAGGGACTTTTTATTATTAACAATATTAACAAAATGATTGAACGTTAATTCTTTAATGTGCTTGTTTCCTTGGATTTTTTCTATGAACATTATTTTTTCAATTTATGAATATTTGAAGATTAGCACTTTTTCAAATTTGTTACGGGCTTCTTCAAGCTCTGGCAGCGTTGAACGAAAACCATAATTACCACACCCTCCGAATTACATTATTGGAGATTTTTATAGAAAGCTGACTTCTTATTGGCAAGCGCGTGCGTGTGTTCTTCCCTCTCACTTCCTCAAATGACTTATATTGATTTATCCAGTGGCGTTGGTATTGTCAGTGACCTTTGTATTTTCAAGTTTACTTGGTAAAATAGGTCCTGTGTACGCCATTTGTACGTATGCACCATGTTTCCTCCACTCTTACCGATGCCCCTTAGCTTCAGATAAAGTTGCCAAACTATAGTCCATAAATTCCTTCAACGGTTAATCTCCAGTATAGGAAAGTCTATAAAAATTTCGCCTACATCCTGTCCATACAGTAATATTTTATCAGCAATCCAAAATTGCTGAAATGTTGTCTGTCGCATTTCTTTACTGAACCCAACGGAAACAGATCGTTCCTCGGTAAATTGTGACTACCTATAAACACAATTCCCATTTATTTAGTTCCATCTTACCGACCTTATCCCTTATTTCTTCCTATCACCTTTCTCTTATACGTCTATAATATGATCAATTTTATTACGTCCAAGAAACTTCTCTACGTCGTTACGCTAGAGCAATCTCGGTCACGGTAGACAGCGCGATATCCGATATCTCATTCCCAAACCTAATTTAATTTATATAAGTTAGTTTATAACCAACCCCATTCCTTATGTACCTTTCCATTTTGACCATACGACAGGAAAGTACGTTTATTGCGAAGCCTGAATAATCCGAACTGGAAAGGGTACACAGACAGTGATTGATTATATACTCGTCCTGTATCCTTCCTATATACGCGAAACTGATGTAATAAATTTATTAAATCCGACGAGATAGTTATTATGCTATGTGTGAGATATAAGTAATAATTCCAACAGGACGGGGCGCAGATTGAATTTCTTACCAGCGGATTTTGGGGAGAAAAAAAAAACAAGGCAAAAACATTGTCTACGTGGGATTCTTTTAAGCCACAAAAAAGCAGTTTATATTCGATAAGCGAGAATGAAAAATAGCCTGGGAGTGGGTAATAGTCTTCGTTGATCTTATGTATAATTATTCCATTTTACTGGTCCATCTTGACACATACAGAATAAGAGATAATATATTGTCTTTACTGAAAAGTTTGAATTGAAACAATACTCACTTTTTCTTCAACAGTAGCTGCTCTATCATCATTTTTCCATGGTTGCTATCTTTACCTTCCCAGTCATTAATATTTACCGCTGTGTAAACAGTTTCGAACATATCTTGTTTTCAGACTACACAAATATATCTGGAAGCATCTAACATTTCGATTTGTCCAAATTCTTTACACTAGCTGCAGACGGGACAACCGAGATTTGAACTATACTTATTATTTTTTTAAGTACTGACGATACCGAGAATTTTTGGTTAATTTTTTGCAATTGAATCCGATGGCCATCTATAGTTCTGAAGCGACAAGATCTAAACTGATATGATAAGCTACTTTATCACTTAAAAAAAAATCTCAAGTCAATTTAGAAAACAGTTTAATATAAAGCAGGTATTGTACCTACAGGGTTATTCAATATAAATTACCCACCCCCTATCATCGTTATTTTCACTTTCAGGAAAAAAAGTCTTATATAAAAGTTGTTTGGTTACAGCTGAATTATCTTAATAATTTATAAAAAGTTCAGTAGCGTACGAATTTAAGGGGATACAAAAAATAATATTTCTTTTTTAAATAGGACACCTTGTATATTTTCACATTTTTGGAATGGTCTTTCTTTTCTGATTTCAAAAATATAGAATATATTATCCCTACCTTGTACCGTTTATAAAATGTTGTAAATCTTAGTTTTAGTTGTTACTGTAAATATAAAAAGATAATTTATTGAAGTATGCTATTAAAATGACAACTAATATGTTTGATAATTAGCATTTTTCAGATAAAGTAACTAAAATGGTTCTCAGTAAAAAAGAAAAGGTCAAAATAATATACACCTATACAAAACTGGAAAAAAAGATTTATTTAAGAGAAGACACATGTCTAGTGGTATAAGACTTTTTTTTCTAAAAGTAATAATAACGATGATAGGGGGTGGGTAATTTATAATGAATAACCTTGTACTTGTTACACAGTTAACGTTGAATTTGTTACAGAATTTATAAATAAATATAAAAATATACAGTCGACTTCACAAAAGGGAAAGTCCTGTTTTAATTTAAATACTGAGCACATGAATATTTGTTGAGATAAAGAAGGGTCAGCATTAAATTTCAGCAAACACTTTTAAAATATAAAAATATATAGTCTGTTTCATTTTAGACAACAATGTTAACGCTTACTTCCAATATAAGCTTAAATGCATTCACAATCTTCAAGATACGATTGCAAATAAAATACAGACACGACTAAAAATGTTTTATTAACAATAAACTTTGAAAAACTAAAGAATTGAGTCTAGACGACGATATCTATTGGAGTAAATTTCACCCTCAGGCCATCTTTCGATTCTAAAAAAGCTGTTTTAGTATTAAACTTCACCGGATACGAAGGTGACTCTCCGCATGTATGTAATCTATAATTTAAAAGTGTCTTCACTACAACCAACTTTGTTGATAGAATAGCAAAACGTTCTCCTGAAACAAACAATAATGTTATGCCGTACAATTTGTGTAAAGAAAATCAAATGTGTCCACTCAAATTCGCAGTATATAGATATATTTTTAATATCAATGGAATATTAATTCCAACCAATATGTATTTTCAATTTATGTCTATCAAACAGTTGTTGTGTTGTGCTATAATAATAATAATGATGATAATAATACAATACAAGACAATAATACATACATAATACAATAATAATAATACATTACGTAATAAGTTAAAAAAAAATAATTACAAACAAAAAAAAGAGTACGTATATATTTGCCCATCCTACTTTTAAAATTCAATTTTCCGTTTCACGACAGTAAACAGTCCCAATCATGGGACTTATATTGCTGCAGTTGAGAAAAGCTGGGAGATTTGTAGGTTATCAAAGTTTTCATGACAAAAGAGTTGACTAGTCTTCTCGACTTTTGAACTGGTCAAAAATAAAAGTATTTTAATATTGGGTAGAATTTTTCACTCATAATATCATAAGTGGTTTGTATTTTATCGGGTAACTTTGATTGCTTAATAAGGAACTGTTGGATAACAATTGGACGTGAAAATCTGTCAACTACTACCGAAGGTGGAGCGTTTTTAGGTTGACAGTTTTTCGAGTCAAATTGATGAAGGAAACAGAGTAGAATTTATCAACAGAAATTCACCCTGTATCAATACAAAAACCGAGTATAATTCGGCAGAACAATTTGATAATTTATTGAAAAATGAATGAGCGTAAAAACCACTAGTGCATTTGCCGCTGTCAAAGTGACAATTGCAGTGTATTATATGGGATTACTTATACAGGGTGTACCAACCTTACGACAAACTTCGGTATATGGGTTATTTTAAGAGATATCAAAAAATGTTATAAAAAAAAAATAGTGGATTTGCTGAAGGTTCATATTTTGAAATTATATCGAACTATACAGAGTGCTACATAACTCCGTTACAAACCAAACATATGATTTTTCAAATGGGAACCCCTGTATATTATACCGAATTCGGATTGGTTACATTTTTTTGAAGATTTTGATATAATGTTTTGCCACGTTATACAAAGTCCTTTAAAAGATATGAAGACGTTTATGTGAAAATCGTAGGTACATCAACGCTCTGTAGCTTGTTTTACGTTAAAGAAAAAAAATATTTTGCCAAACAGAGTTTTGTAATATGATGCAATATCTCCGTATCCTATTAAATTTCAATTATATTATTTCTTGTATACAGGGTGAACGGAAACTCGAACCTGTCATTTTCTTTCTTATTTCAAATGGGACACCCTGTATTTTATAGCAAGAATAGAATCTTCGATTATGTAACTTTAATTTTTGTCAAGCATTCCCTATACCCAAAGTTTATAATAACACAGTTATTTTGTATTTATTGTAAAATATAACTACTACACCTATTATGTGAAAGCATTAAACGTTGTGTGTAACAAAAAATCCTAATTAATAATACATTTTAATGAACAATTATTCTAAACAAAACTAGCCACGAAAAGTATAATCCCAACCGTAATATTAAACTAAAGGTTCAAAATGTTCATCGTTAACATCAATGCAATGCTGCAGAATAGTTCACATGATTGACTAACATTTCTCAGCATATCAACGTTCACCCTGTATATAAGAAAGAATATAATTGAAATTTAATAGGATACGGAGATATTGCATCGTTACGATACTCTGTTTGGCAAAATACATTTTTTTCTTTAACGTACAACAAGCTTAAAAAAAATGTGACCAATCCCAATTCGGTATAATATACAGGGGTTCCCATTTTAAAAATCATATGTTTGGTTTGTAACAGAGTTATGCAGCACTCTGTATAGTTCGATATAATTTCAAAATATGGACCTTCAGCGCATCTACACCCCGTATATAAATCGAGTAAATAATAAAAAAGTTTCCCATATGCTGCGAAGTAAAGTGGACACACTGTATATTATATAACAGTTACAAACATACAAAATCTGCTATTTATATTTCGGAACTAAAAAACCATTCATTTTTAAATGTTCTTGTTCTCAAAATATCATTTATCTAATCCGTGTTTGCTCTAATATGACATTGCTTTGGAATGTGCAAGCAGATGTTACTACACAGGTATTGATTGCTATTAACGGACTTAGTGCATCCTTGGGGAAGTTAGCGAAGTTTGGTACCAACATTTTCAGATTTATTTTTAATGGAGTTGAACCGGCAGTGCCATTTTATTTAAAAAAACTCATAATAAAACCACAAATTCATGAAACGAGCAACATGCTGTTACGATGTTAATTTGACGGGGCTATTTACAAATTAATGGAAATAAATTTCAACAGTGTAACATAACCATAGCAGCGTGAAAGAGCACTACCATTATAAAAAGGAGGAGATTTGGGAATAAAACTTTCTCCACGACTGAATAATAACGCACAAATTACTTTTACATATTTAGCTGCATAATGATATAAATTCTTCACACCAGTGAATAATAAAAAGAATTCACTCTCGTTAGCCAATCACATTCTATTATTATCAGAATTCACGCTAGAATGAATAAATCAAATCGTCTCTTGAAAACGTCAAATACCTAAGAACGCAAATCGCTTCTGACAGCGCGTCATTTGAAACGTCCAAATAATTATAAAATCATAATTCTACATATTATAAGAGAAAAAAATGGACAACAGTAGCGATAGTGAATATGTACGCCTCCCAGAATTAATTTCATTTATAAATGTGAGGGTTCCGATTGAAAATATGAGTTACGTATATATATTTACTCTTCACATTTTTATGAATATGCTCTATAGCCTAGTGGTGGTTGACTATGGCGCGAACGATCGAGGTTCGATCATCAATGTTTGTTCTTTTTAGTCGTGGAGAAAGTATAGTCTTTCACTTGTGTAGAATGGCTATTATTCACTTGGATGATTCCAAAACTCACTCGCTCCGCTTCATCCGCGTGAATAATAGCCATCATTCTGCACTCGATGAAGAATATACTATTCAAATGCGACTTGAATCACAGAAAATAAACTTTACCATGAGTCGAAAAAAGTGAAAACACAAATAAATAAACCTCTTCTGGAATTTTTATTGTGCGCCTATGCACTTTACGATTTCCTAGTTCATAACTTCATTAACTCTGGCTTTATCATGCTTTTGATCTACCCTGTCGAAGTTTCACTCAACCATGCAAAATATAACCTATGGTTCAATATTCAGTCGAATCTCTCAGCTTTGCCTATTACTCACAATATTACATTGGTGCTGATATCATGAGAGGAAGTTTCAGTCCCTCTCTTCAGTTGATCTATTACCTTTTATTTAAGTGTAGTTTGGTGACGATATTTTTTCTTGGCCTAGTTCGTTGAGTTTTTCTGGGTAAAGCCTCATACCATGTAATAACTGCTTGGCTTTTCGACATAATGATAATTGTTTGCCTTTTATAATATCTTCAATCAATATTCTCCTTCCTTTGGAGTGAATTTCCGCTTGGAAGATGCTTGAGTCTTCTAAGTGTTTTGATCTTTGCTGGTACACTTTTATCCCTGTCCCTTCTATTGGTGTCTCCAAAGAGTCCACACTGAAGCATGTCCTAGGAATACTTGACTGGTTAATATCACTCTATCTATCTTTCGTAGTACTTATGCATAACTATTTAGCCATTTTCCACGCCGATTGGACACTTTTGAAAAAGCCGCTTTAAACATTCTATGCATGACAACAACTTTGGTTAGGTTAACCACGTCTCAGAAGATCTACACAGTAACATGTAGCTTTGTATAACTGTGAAAATGTTATCACATATTGTTTCAGTTACCGTAATTGTATTTTCTCCAATAATCTTCTTGCACCGAGCTTTGCAAACTTCCAATATAGATCAAAACACTCTTACTGAGGTAATTTTCTTTGAGTTTATGAAGTTTGCTAGGTAAAATAATAAATGATTCAGCGAGGCTGGCGGAACCGAAGCAAATTATAAACGGAGTTAATGATCTTTCTGCCAAGGAAACGATATTATATGAATATATTCCATAACCTACCTCAATAGAGCTTATTAATAATTGTACACATTACAATAGTATATCATACACCAAGGTAGTGAAGACTATAATTATTGTACTAGCACCAAAATAAGGTGCGAGGCTTATAAATGTCTTCCCCACCATGGTGTATAATATGTTATAGGCAATCTGTATAATCCGGCATTGTATAGAATGCCTAGGCATCATATACATTGCCAAAAACGTTCAGGCAATGTGTATAATACGATTCATTTCATACATTGCCTAGGTATTGTATAAAATACCAGAAGCGCATCAGGCAATGTGTATAACGAACGACCACGGGAAGGAGACGCATGCGCGGGGTGCGGGACTACCCCGTAAACAAGTTGCAGCACGTTCGGTGTGTTAGTTTGAACTCTAGTAGGTATAATAAAACTTTTAATAATATGTCATTGCTTTGATATCGTAGCGCATAGATTTTGTGTCGATTACTGCACTTGTGAAGATACTTAAGAAAATATTTCTTTTTGAGTTAACTGTATAAACCCTCACTTCGTGGAATCTACTCATCATATGGTTTTAAATGAAACTAACTGTTTCTGATTGACTCCACAATATATTTGTAAAAATTTGTAAATTGCAAATTTTTACAAATATATTGTGGAGTCAATCAGAAACAGTTAGTTTCATTTAAAACCATATTTCTTTTTGTTATTAAGTAGGTACCTACAAGGTTACTAGATTGAAATTTTAGTATTACTTTATTTTAGCTCGTTCAAAAATGTTACCTAAGATTTTATTTCCTTTCAAATTATAATTATGTTACCAACAGTTTATTTAAAATACTTATACGAAAACTGGTTGTTTTTTTTATGTGAAATCGAATATGGAAAATCGATTACATACATTACCTATGCTTCAACCGGCATTCTATACAATGCCTAGGTATTCTATACATTTCCTAGGTAAAGTGTAAAATAGTTGAACTATTGAATATAATTTCATACATTGCCTGAACGACTCCGGCATTCTATACATTTCCTAGGTATTGTATAGAATGCCTGCATTATACACATTGCTCATAACATATATACAAATTTTGCAACTACTAGCCAAACTTGAGGCAAATATTGAAAATAATTCACAAACGCACCTCGAGAAGCGTTCACCCCGTCGTCTTACTGACAAATACACTGTCAGTTTTCGATATATTATGAACGTACTCGTTATGTCATCAGTCATTTTTGATTGAGCGCGAATTTTAAACTAATAATTTTTTGAGCTATATACTTTCGACGATGAATAACATGTTTTAATACAATATTCATTTAACCAATCCTAACAAACTATCTAAATATAATTAGAATAACCCTTCCTTTCCAAAACTGCATTGCCTCCGACGGGGGCATGGGCATCTTCAAGAGAAGAATGTAGATTTCGTGGAATAAGAGGAGGAACCTTACAAACTTGTGGATTGCATAGCAATGCACAACATCTAGAGTTTCGCTCAATTTAATTTCCTGTTTGACATCAATTTTTAGAAGATCCAAAAGCTGTGCAACTCTTTGTCGTTGAATAACTGATAAAAACAGTAGCGGCTCATGTAGAGGTGTCGCAGAGATACAGATCTGTCGTGCATTTTCTAGACAAATAGTGGACAGAATCACAGAACTTGAATTGAAAAAGTAAAATAAATGAGCCTCTTTTAACTATTTAATTGTACGCCTATGGTAAATAAAAATTTGCACACTTCAATATCGAAGATTACAGAATAAAAATATGAGATGTTTCACTCGTTCGAATTTATCGCGTAAAGCACCGATTCCGCTGGTGACTGTCTGGTGACTTGGATGGTACAGTAGGTACGTCGCTACGTCCACTTGCATTTAATTTGGCATATTATATGGGCCGTCGCCCGTCGAGCGCTGTTATTTTAGAAGGGTGCTTATTGGTTGTTCGTGTTTTATATTTATGTTGTATAGATTTTTCTCTTTAATAGCAAAGTTTAAACACTAAATATTTTGTAATATTTCCTAATACAAAATTACGGATTTATTTTTATGATGAGGATAATATATAAACAAGTGCATTGCGCAAGAAAACACAAAAATTCATTTCTATAGCTAACCAAAGGGGAATTGGTCAGTTCGTTTTGAACGAATTTACTAAATTTTCTTTTCATCATCCATGTAATCAATTTCCTTTCAAATATTATGCCAGTCTTTATACCAGAGTCCGTATATATTTTACTCTCAAATGTATATTGAAAGATTTGAAAGACAATAGATTAAATTTAACACATAAACCAAACTCCAAACTTAGTATTTTACAACATTTATAAAAATTTTTAATAAAGGTATCCTGCAACTGCTTCTCTTTTTACTGTTTTAACCTTGTCAATCCAAAAAATACGCGTCATTTAAAGATCAAAATTTAAGATTTAGTGGCCCTATTATTCTGGTGGCTAATGAGTATATTTAATTTAATTTGTGATAATTATCTGCTAGATTATCAATAAGTATCACAAAATTACTAAGATGCTGGATAAAAACTGTGAATTGATTCATTTTAATTAACATTTAAAAATAAACCTTTGTAATAAAGAATCCTATCAGTTTAAATATATATTTCTCTAATTACCCTTGTATAGCTTAAAATAAAATAAACTTTTCGAACTTCTCTGGTATCTACCGGTCTCGTTATTGACAACAAAAGCGAATCGTAAACATAATTTATGAGAGCGGCGTCCGTTTGGGACAGCAACTTGAATCAAACCGCCCTGGAGTGAAACATATTTTTATTCTGTAATCTTCATCAATATAAATATTGTATCATTACCCACCCAAAAAAGAGTCCAGGTCGCACAAGATGTCTTAATAATGCGGTGGAATCTACTAAAATTGAACTAAAAATATGAAATTTCACAATAGAAATGTCAAATTTCCCGTTGCACCACCACTGATTCTAATTCCCGTAATATAAATGGCTACCTGTTGTAAAATACATTCTGACATTGTGTGGTTGGATATTTAAATGCTGTTACAAAGCAAACAAAAGCATCAATCAACAAAGAGAGTTTCATCAAAAGCAGTCTGCAAAAAAAACAATTTTCAGTGGAAATAGATTACCTAGACAAATTCGTTGTCCGACACCAAAGGGCATGTAAACCAAACCGTCAACGTTAACATTGGCGTGGGGGCTGTTAACGAAACGTTCTGGATTGAATTTATACGGATCTGGAAAATATTTTTCGTCCAATGATAATGCAAATAGGGGGATATAAATTGACGTGTCTTTCTCGATCACTAAGTTAGTGCCTTCCAATTTGTAATCTTCAATCGATTTTCTGTCTAGAAGTGGTACAAAGGGATATCTTCTTAGAGTTTCTAAAAAAAGTAGTAAAGTTTATTATCATTTTACTATTCAAATCTTACATAGGTACAGTTCACCAAAAAAAGGATATTATCACAGAGATTTCTCAAATATAACCGCTTAATACAATTTTCACAGGAAACTGTAGTTGAGTGAATAAGGCTGAGAAATAATACACTACAGGATGAACGATAGTGGCGTAAGTTAATGAAAGATATCAGAGCCTTGGGAGGTCTGGAAAATATGTTCAAATCAAAATGATTAAAATTAAACAACAAAGATCAGACTATACAAAACAATCATACAAACTACCCTGTTATACGAAAGTGGAGCTTGGATATTGAATAAATAAAATGAGAGTAAACTAGAGAGGTGGGAATGAAGGAATTAAAGATGCGGGTTAGTGGAGAAGAAAAAAAGAACAAAGAAATCCAAGACAAGTGTAATTGAAGCACAGCGGTTTCGATGGTTATGCCATGTGGTTAGGTTGGATGACGAAAGGTATGTGAAGAAGATGCTTCTTGTAGGGGAAGAAGGTAAGACCTAGGAAGAAATCGATGGATGCTGTTAAAGAAGATATGAAACAGTTAGGAATAGAGGACTGCAACCAAATACTTGGGAAAAACCCCAAGTATATTTCAAACGAATATCCACGCCATAAGAAAGTGCGCCCAGTTCAATATTGATAAAGGATACAAGAGACAAAGGATTTTCATAATGTCGAATAGTCAAAACAGCCATTAAAGCACTGAGCTCTTGTGTAATTAGTTCCAAAATGGTGTGGGAATGCCTAGTCAAACTCAATGAACTAGGCGAGAACAATATAGTCTCCTCACTATGGATTTCAGGACACACTGGAATAGAAGGAAATGAAATAGCAGATAAACTAGCAGAGAAGGCGACTGAAATATCTTTGTGGGGGCCTGAACCCTTTTGCGGAATCAGCCCCAATGTAATGATGGAAAAAATAGGTAGAGCCAAGAAAAAGAGATCTGACCATTGGAAAGATCTAGTAGGGCTTATACAATCAAAAACTCTTCTGGGTGACTACAACCTGTTGAGATCAAATGAATGCATAAGTCAAAGTAAAAATTCGCTAAGAGTTTTAACAGGGATCCTAACGGGACATTGTCGCCTGAATGGTCACTTGAAAAAGCTCATAATAGTGGAGGAAGAAGAATGCAAATTTTGTGGCATGGAAGAAGAATCCTCCATCCACATACTTTCCAACTGCAGAGCACTTCAGAATCCTAGAGCACAGCACCTGGGAGATCACTGGATAGAAAAGGAGCATATACCTAAGTTGAAGCCTGCAGACATCCTAATTTTCCTCCGGGAAATAGGACTAAAGAAGCTACTAGTTTCTGAGACTCTCATTAGATACTGAGTAGAAGTAAGGAGGCACCATAGATCTTCAAGGTCTCAGTAAATGTCACCCCAAAATAGATACATGCATCTTCATATTATTATAATTAACTTCTATGGCACTCGGAAATTTTCCCCATGCATTGACTTACCTAAATAACACATTTCCAAATATTTCATCTCTTGAGTAGCTTGCCAAGTGATTTTTCCATCGTATTTCTTGACAACTGTAATAATTTCTTCTCTTAGTCGATCTTGTATATCTTGATTAACAGCTAGTTCAAACATAATCCACGAGATGCCTGTACTTGTGGTCTCAATACCTGCTACCATGAACTGTACTCCGCTCGCAAAATGACCTATTTCACCTACATAAACCTTCTAATTAGAGTCGCAGTATTGTCAAACAAAGATAAAGTAAACTCAACACAGGACAATCATTTCTAGAAACTTTGTAGGTATATAAGGAGAAATTAAATTAGGTGTTTATAAATTTTTAATTGGCAGGACTTCTCGTTTTACTTTGTCTTTAGAGACAGTTGTTTAGTTGGAACTGGGGTGGCTTATGGTTTAATAGCCTTCATTAATGAGAAATCGGATATTTTCTATTATGCTCCAATTTAATTTAATTTCTAATTACAATGCCCCAAACTTGAGAGCATGAAAGGCCGTCTTTAAAAGAAAATAAAGTTTTGGTAGTAGAGAAGGCTAAAAAACGTTTGTAGTTCCATGGGAAAATGATTTCATAAGTTTTTGAATACAGTTTTTCTATACAGTGTATCGTTGAGATCTAGAAAACGGTTAGGCTAGGTAAAAGAGATACAGATGTTGAATTGTGACAATGCTGAATAAATAAAAAAATAAGAGAATATGACAAAAATGTTTAACATACACTGACGTTTAATTGGAACATTAACGTGAAACGTGAAGAAAAACTTCAAAAAAAAATGAATTTCCTACCGTTGTGCTGCTAAGCATTACTTTCCACTCCAATTTTGAGGTTCATATGATTGGCTTTCTGATAAGCTAGGCGTGAAAAGTGATGATGGGGTCTCAATATCTTCTGTATGTTCTTTGTGGCATTCCTTATTCTTTTTCTTTATTTTTCGGGAATCAAACCACAATATTGTTTTTATATTTTTATTACGACGTTTCGGTAGCGTTCCAGCCAGGCTAGGGAATCTCTGAAGGCGCGAGGGTGCTGTCACATAGAGAGTCCCGCCAGTACTAAAATTTCTAATTTGAATGAGAACCAGAATGAAAACTGTTACGCCGTTGGTGGTAGTTGCAGATTCTTCCACATGTATCAGCGCTGACGCCCTAACCTAAGTATTTTTTTTATCTATGATCCCAACTTGACAACTGCCTGACAACTTATTTGTGTGTGTGTTGAATATTCGTTGTGGGTTTTTATTTGAGAGACAATGTCGAGAATATGTATTGTGAAAGACTGTAATGTGGGGTGCACCCGGTAAGCTTTATCTTTATAAAAAACATGTTTCATCAAATAAAAAGTGATAGAAGTAGTTATATTCTTCCATACAGCTTTAAACTTCCCAGCATTGTTGTGAAATCTTTTTTCTTCATGTTTGTCATTGAAATATGAAAAAAAAAACGTTTCATTTATTGTATATACTTTTTTTATTTAATAAAATATGTATATGAACTTGATAATTATTGCTTTAGTTTTTCAGACATCAGACATTATATGGTCCATTTTTTGACATTTCATTCAATTTTACTTGACTATTTGATAGTTATTATTATAATATCAGTCTAATGTTGAGTAACTTTTAATGAAAAACCAAAAATGGACCATAAATGTAATTTTGCAATAAACCCTAATTTACAGTAATTTTAAATATGCCGCCAAAAACTGCAAAATTACTGGAATCTTCTTTTTCGGCTGTTAGCGAAGTTCACAACCATCTGATTTGTGTTGAGGTACTGATGAGACTCTTAAGGTGGCGCCACCCGTACAAATAGAGGGCGCCACGGGTCAGTTTCCCATCTATAAGTATTTTTTTATCTATGGTTCCAGCTACCGTTGTTGGGAATTGGTTCTTAAAAAAAATTTGGTCCCTATCTGACACAACGGAAAAATTTGACAACTAGACAATCAATATTATTATTGATTGTAATGAAAATATAAAAACATAATATTGTGGTTTGATTCCCAAAAAATAAGAAAAAAGAAGTAATGATGTGTCTGAATAAAATACTAGTACTTCGTTGAGGTAAATATGGGCTTGTGTTTTATATACATTGTACAGAAAAAATGGCAAAATATACTCACCAAACTCATGTCCCCCTTCACTCCTATTTTTTATCATAACGTCTATAATATCCATAACTTTATCGTTTGCCACTTTTCTCAGTTCTATTACTTCTGAAAATACCTTAACTAGGAATTTAATAGCACCACTATCGACGAAATTCAGCCTAAAAATATCAACCCAGTTAGCTCTCACGTAATATAGAAACTGAACAATTATAGTTTTGTATGAGGGATGGAATAATCTTCTAAGAATCTCTCTGAATATACTTCTTTCGTCTGTTAAACATTTTGTGTCAATACTGAAAAAGCACTTTCCAATTGCTTCGGTTATAAAATTTGTATAAATTTCTTTTATGTCTAAAGAACTTTCACTTTTCGCTATTTGATTCATGAGTCTATCTCCTACTTCGTTGATGGTATTTGTCATTCCTTTCAGTTTCCCAGAGGTGAAAAGAGGAGTTAGTTGATTTCGAAGGTATTTCCATCTGTTGCTTTTGGACATAAGTAAGAAATTTCTAAATATATCACTATGACGAGCAGACGCTATACTTCTATTTCTAAAATTTGTGAAATCCTTGATCAGTATTTGCTTGATGAGTTTTGGAGATCGAATCATCAGAATAGGTTTATCCATGAAGAAAAAGCCAACGTATGGATCGTCAGTTTCATCATAGAGATTTTTAATTACTTCTCCTACAGTTTTGGAAAACAGAACAAGTTCATAGATATTACCGAAGATTGGTATTGGTTTTACATAGGGTATTTTTCGATCTTTCCAGTAATTGAACACTCGCAAATGTTTGTAGATTAAAATACTCAAAGCCACAACTGTTATTGCTAACAATATTGTAATCATCTGTAAGAAAAAGAGAAAATAATGAATAAAAAAGGTTATTGAGTTTTATGCTATTATTTCTGAGTAAACATTTTCAACCTTATGATACGTTTAAGGTCTGCTTATGGAAGGTTTAGTAATCGATGTTAAAATCAATTAACTCCAGCAGATTTGGAAGAAATGGAAAGTTTCTAAATGATCAAATAATACTGGATATGATTCGCAGTCGTGTGGACTCTTAGGATATCGTATTTTAGTTTTTAACAGCGCTAAAAGTCTTTTCAGGTAAAACATCTGAAGCAAGTATTTCCAGTTTAATATTGATAAAAGAAAATAAAAGGCAAATGCCTAGAAACGCTTAACGAAGTAACATTGTTATTTTACTGTACGCTACAGGAAACACTGCCAATAAAAAACTTTTAAAAAGCAAATTACTCTCAAGACAAACCAAAATAAATATTTATAAAGTGCTAATAAGACCCGTCATGTTGTTTGCTGCTGAAATAATGACACTGACCAAAAAGGAAGGAGAAGACTTGAGAATAATAGGAAGAAAGATAATGAGAACAATATTGGGACCAATCAAATTGAGAGATAACGAGTACAGACAAAAAATGAACTATGAAATTGAGCAAGAACTGGAAGGAGAGGACATAGTAAGGAAAATAAAAAGACAAAGAATGCAATGGCTGGGACACATATATAGAGCAGAAGAACAAGAAATAACACTGCAAATGACACAATGGGATCCTGAGGGAAGAAAACGTAGGGGTAGATCTAGAATAAAATGGCTGGAACAGGTGAAGGAAGATATGACTATGGAGAGCATTGACAGAGAAACTCTAGAAGGAAAAACGGGGATTGATCCACCCCAAAAAATGGACCTAGAAAGCGCGAAGCGGCGATACCCCAGCAGGGGTATCAAGCCATTGTATATATATATATATATATATATATATATATATATATATATATATATGTATGTAAATCGTAAAGTTTGGGGACATTTTCAACAGCCAATTTTTTTTGTATACATAAGTATACATTTACGTTAACATCAATATAAATATGAAAATTTTGGAAAATGTTTGTTTTTCTGGAAGTTTGCAATATACTGTGAAGTTCGGGGACTCCAATTCTTCATGAGATATAATAGCACATAGAAATTTTTTTAAACAAAAACATTATTCTCATACCCGTATTATTATATGGCTCATTATATAATGCATTACTCACATAATATCATCCACCCCGCCCTCATATTGATCCAAAATAACAGGGTGGTACTGGACGTATTTCGTAAAAAACGAACTTTGCGATTTTCTTTTTTTCTATTTACGCGCTGTTGTAATCGAAAAAACAACATACTGCCCAAACCTTTTTTACTGTAGATAATAAGCAAATGGTGTTTTTCAATTGGGCGTGGTCACTTTCTTGTTTTCCTCACAAATAAAGACCTATAGTTTTTCTAATTTTTTTCTTAGGTGTTGTTAATTCAGTCATGATATCGTTAAATCAAATGATCATCAAATTATAAATATTTGGGATAGATTCAACTATAGAAAATTTGTAGCATCTTACATAATTTCTTATAAAAAAGCGTCCATAAATGTATGTATGATGGTGTGACATTCACTGAGACCTGGAAGATCTACTTAGTTCCTGAGGAATGTCTCAGAGACTAGTATCTCCTCAAGTCCTATTTCCCTGAGGAATTTTAGAAGAACGTCCATAAATAGCTTAGTACTCTAGTCGAATAATAAGATGATCAATTTTAATAATTTGGTAAAAGAATTAGAAACTGTATCAAATGCTGACCTGTTTGAGTACAAAGAAACAAAGTGTAGATGTTGATTTTATCAATTCTGGAAAATTACAAAAAGCTTCTTTCGCTGACTAGATGGTCATTAAAAAATATTGTGGCAAGAATCATTTTATTTGATCTAAACAAAGAGTTTACAAATTACTTGAAAATTGTGAAATTCCATTTTTTTTCTGTAAAAAAATAAAAATTATCATACAATCAAATAAACCCATATGCATTTAACGTGAATGCTAATGTCTAACTGAGATATGTAGCTGTCATATCTCTAAAATGGGCTTATTCTGTACAAAAATGTGAGCGGTAACAGTGCTGTAAATCTTCAAGGCTGAGAGATGTTACGAAAAAGCTATTCTGTACGCTTTTGATGTAACTTACATCGATGTATAATAACATTTTCGCTGTTAAGATAACGCCGACCAAACTATTCGACGTTAGGAGTGTTTCAACACTGTTTGTTATAAGTTGAATTGTAAATTTTCATGAAATGAGTCAAAATGAACATCAATATCATCCCATTTTCGGGACGGTGTGTATTAGCAATATCGAAACAAAAAAATAAGCCAAATTTATAAATTGAAATATTTTTTAGGAATTATATGCGTATAGAAAGAAAAATCCGTTTGATATACATACCGTAAGACCTTTATAATCCCACTAAAAAAGTCTTCTTCCTTTTGGTTCCTTCATAATCGGACCAATAACTTAAAAATTAGGTAAATTCTACTACACAACATAATATGAGTAAAGTTAGCTACGATGTAATAATGCGCTCTCAATAATCTTTTTACATCGGGTGGTTCAGAATATGATTTTCAACCGCGCTGTTAAATTTGATTTAACATTGCGATTTTAACTACATCGATGTTAAATTTACAGCTGTTACGGATAATTGTACAGAATAAGGCCAATCTATAAATTTATTTATTGAACAACTTTCGGAAAAAGAATTGTTGGATAAAAATGACAGAGATCTCTGGAAGTTATTTTATTCTCAGGTTCACCAATAGACTGGCAAGAGGCGTAATTGATGCACAAAATAGTTAAACATGATATTTTCCATTTTTTTCCAGTAATGGTATAATAGGATTTTCTTTATAAGTGAAATTGTACATAATCTTTTTTTTACGACCGTGCGTTTTAACCCATTTTCCCGTACGCATTTTAGTTTTGAAAGTGCGGAAAAGTGAATTTATGCAAATTTTAAGCTCATTAGATAATTTTTTACTCCGGAAGTTATAACTATTGTTACAACAGTCATCTACTTACCAGTTAACAGCAAATAACTCCACTGGACCGGCAATTTTAAGTAATTCACAGAATGCAACAAATTGTGTTTTCAATATTAATATTTATAATTATTAGTAGTTTTTAGTTAAAGTTTTGTATATGTATGTATGAAATAATTTTAGAAAAATGGGTTGGTATTCTTTTTTGTATATACAGTCGTAGAAAGAATAATGTCCTCAACTCATGCGTAGTGTCGTTCCCGCCCTTGACCGCTTACCTGAACTCCGCTCCGCGTCGTACGAAAGTACGAAAGTATCACTTTCCGCACCAGTTAGGAAAATAACTATTTCCTACGACTATATAGGAAATTAACATATATCGCACTATCTACTCTGGCTTGAAGTTTCTCATATCATCATAGTGACGCGAACCGTGCGCTATGATATCACCCTAGTGTGATATCATATCGCACGGTTCGCATGAATTCGATTAACGTGGTTTTCTTATTTAAATTTACCTACGTAATAACTACAAATATAGCACAAAACACAAAATCTGTTCAAAAATTATTAAGATTCGCCAAAAAAAACAACTAGGTACGGCCGGAAATCGAATCGCGGTCTATTCCAGCATTCTCCGTATTGTCATAACGCGGATAGCTGTCAAATGTTCTTATTTTGGGTATATCTATAGTATGGCTGTAGGGAATTTAAAAAAATCAAATTACGAAGAATTAAAATGTCTTCTGCGTTATTTGGAAAATATTTTGCACTACAAACTGGTTATTTCAAAAATAATCATATATGTTGTATACAGTTATTGATGTTTTCAAATAAATAAAACCATCATACTTCGTAAATTTATCGCGTGATCGTGAAAAATATATACTATAATAAATTATAAAAGGGAAAAATAATAAAGTAGGCTCAATCAAAATTCTCAAATCATAACACAAAGCATAGAAATAGTTTTTGTGAAGTGTAAGTGAAATATTTATCACATAAAAGTGTAAACGAATTATAATTGTGAGATAAACTAGAAATAAAAAGTGTTAGTCTCGGTTTTTTATTATAATGGAAGTTGATACTGATAGTAGCGAAAAATCTAAGGTACTTTTTAAATATTTTTAATTTCCGCACTCACCGAACATTATTTTTGAAAAACCATTACATTAATAGTATATTAAGTATCAACAACGGTAAGGGTTGTTTACCGGTCGACAGCAATGTTTTTTTGCTGGATACCGGTATTACCCTTAACGTTCGAAATGCTTATACCATTTTTTGCGCGATCGTATTGAAATATTCGAATTTCGAATAAAATAATTTAAATTTCTTCGAAATGAACGAAATGTCAAAAGTGACATTTATACTTCTCGATCAGGTTTAAAACATAATTTGCATTTTGGTGGAATTGTTTTCATGCTATTTATTACTTTTTATATTGTTCTGTTCGATTCTGTTCATTAAAAAAATATCAATCTTCTTATTTTTTTGTTCCTTTTGTGTAATGAATGAAGTAATATATTATTTAGGACCACTTAAATGTATTTAGGGCTAAGACGTGGGACCACTTAAATGTATGTAGGGATAAGACGTCGGCAAGTAATTTACTTAAATCACTTACCGACGTGTTAGACTTAGGAACCAGTAAACACAACCTACCGACCTGACAACTGATGCTGTAAATAAACAAAAAAGATCGATCGCGCAAAAACAATATTTGTTACAATTATCGCAAGGTCGTAGGAAAAATAGTGTACATTACTTGTGCGAAAGTGATTGTTCACACTCGTAGGAGTTTCCCACTCGTGTGAAAAATGTCACTTTCCGCAATCGTTACGTAATATACTATATCCAACACTTTTACTCTGAAACGTCGTATAGGAAAATATGGAAAATAGTAATTACCAAACTGTTATGCCAAATAAATCTGCGTTTTAAAAAGTTTTTCTGGTCTACCTGATAAATATAACAAAAACCGTAGTATTGCATGAGCTGCAAAGTAGCGCCAACTTGAAATGTATGTAACTTTCTGCAAACATTTCATATGAAACCATGAGCATTGCTTGAATGACCTATAACGGACCTATCGCATTACATGCAGAAACTAAATTACTATTTTTGACTCAGAAATGGTCTAAGATTTTTAGCCTATCAGCAGTTGAACCAGAAAAGTCCCTTCCAACGATATATGCTGCAAAATCAATTCCGCTGATTCGTTTAAAAATTATCTCCCTGATAAAATAGTGTTGGATAAAAAGTAGAAGAATTTCACCAACATTTCAAAATAATAAACACCATGAAAGAATAGAATATATCACGTTTTACTATTTTGTGCAACAGTACAAATTTCCAGAATAGCATTCTATTTTTCTTCGTGCTTTTTAAGTTGATTGTGAATCCACGATTGGAACTATGTGCCGCCCTATTAGATGCTCAATTAGTAAACCAAATACATGATACAATAAATAGTAATATGACAGTGTTTTATTGGTCGGATTCTCAAGTCGTTCTTTATTGGTTAAAAACCGAACCAAATTTGTTAGAAACTTTTGTCGCCAATAGAATATCAAAACTCCAAACACCAACGAATGTTGATAATTGGAATTATGTCAAATTCATTAAAAATCCTGCTGACTTAGCCTCTAAAAAACTTTGTTTATGTAATATTTGGTGGAATGGCACATCATTTCTATATACTACTGAGTCTTCATCTTGGCTCACCTTGTTTTGGCCAAATTTTTGTTAAAAAAATTCAGATGTACCAAAAATGAAAAAGTAATCCCACGTTGTGCTTAAAACTTTTAATATCTTCAATTTAATTACAGAATTTGTTGGAAGATGGAGCAATGAATATCATCAATTGATAAATAGCAAATATATTGATAAAAAATCCAAACTTTTTCATTCTATTCCTTTTATTGATGATAGTCAATTAATTCGTGTAGGAGGAAGATTAAAATATTCTGATCAACCAATAGATAAACGACAACCCATTCTTTTGCCACAAGGGCATCCATTGACTTTGTTATTTTTTGACCACTATCATAAATACCTACATCCAGGACCACAGTCACTATTATCCCTTGTTCGGCAACATTATTGGCCAATATCGGTATATAGGTAAAATATTAGCAAAACAAACTTTAAGAAAATGCATCACTTGTATTCGTCACAAGCCACCTGATAATAAGGTACAAATTGGCCCGTTGCCCAATGAAAGAATTATTCCCGCATTCCCATTTCAACATGTTGGAATATATTACACCGGACCATTTTCAATAACCGATAGACCAAGTCCCTGCAACCTGAACGAAAACGGAAAAATTAGCCCAATCAGAATTTCCTAGCTCATTTAAACTAGCAGCATTTTAATCCAAGTTGAAGATTTTTCAATTTTCTACAAATCTTCCGCTATACTTTTTTAATATGAACTCTCTTTTAGCCAAAATTCGTGCTTGAATATCGAAAACCGAGATTTTAACGCCTTTCGTCCTCCACTTCACTTTATTCAACCTGAGGAGGACACTTTTCCCCTCCTTTGAAGGTTATACCTACTAAAATTTATAAAAATTTACCCGAATCAGATTAAAATGATTTAATCAACATGTTCCATTTTCAATTCTTTTTACCAATATTGAGAGTTTATATCTCGAATAACCCATTACATAAGGAGAGAAGTATGTCACAGTTCAATTGATTAAAATGAGCACAAATGCGTACGGAGAAAATAGTGACAATAAAACATAATCTCTCTTTGCACTCGAAACATGTTTTAAATACCTACTGCGATTCATAAAATGAGTCAATTCCATATCTTCCTAACTTTTTTTTGCTCATAGAAACTATAAGGAATTTAAAAAGTATTTCAAAAAGATAAAAACAAACTATTTTTTCAAATGTCCTCAAACTAACCATTATTCCTCCTCTTGAAAAAGTTTGGGGACACGTCCTCAAACTAACCAATTCCCAAGATAAAAATTTGAGGACGGACCCCAAAGTCAACAGTTGTCCCCAAACTGATCAATTGGTCTACAAAAATGTCCCCATACTTTACGATTTACATACATATATATATATATATATATACAGGAAACACTGGGACTATTATATTATGTCGCAAGGGCAGAAAAAGGAGCTACTCATGCTCGTTCAGCGAATGGCCAATCCAAAGTAAGGTTTCACTGATAGTTTTGACAATAGTCCCAACAGGACACTGCCACCTGAAAGGACACTTCAAAATCCCCAAACTAGTGAAGCAGGAAGATTGTGTGGTATGGATAGAGAAATTTTTATTTACATAAGTACAGGACTCCAAAAGACATTATCTGAATAAATTCCTCCATGAATGAATAGGCTTTTGGAGAAATTAAATAAAATATACGAGACAAAATAAAAAGTGTGGAAAAACAATGTGCTATGAAAATGGTAGAAATGCAAAAGATTAGAGATTAGACTGTGACAGACATACAAACCAGGTGGGGTAGAAAATTCAAGTATTACCCTTTACACAGACGTTAAGTTGACCTATGATAAAATAAAGGAAAATTGTACCAAGTAAACTGGGAAATCCGAAAAAAACTCATAAATATGAAAAGTTTCATGAAAAGGACAAAAGTCCAAAGGGGCTTAGATCAAAAGAGGATTTTGACGAAGCGAAATTTTTTATCTCCGGAATGAAGAGAATAATAACCAACCTATTTATATATTTTATATATTTGCAGATGAAAATAGCTTGAAGTTATATGGAGCAGTGGAAATAGTAGTTTGTACAACTAGTGCGCAAAGCATCACTTTTACCACGAGCGCAGAAGTTTGTGGCACGAGCCATGAGGCGAGTGCCGCAAATCTAGCGAGTGGGAAAAGTGATTTGTGCAAAATTTGTACACAATATTTTTTCTACAACCATATTTATTATTGAAAGATATATAAATATATACAAATATACAAATGGGGTCTGGGGAGGTCTTGAATGTTCCTGGAAATTTTTTCTCAGTATCTTTGTGGCGTTTCAATAAAAAGTTTATTTATTTATTTGCATTTTTCAGTCGTTTTCGGAGTTCTCACAAATCTTGTAAACAAGCGAAAATAAAAAACTAATGTTCAATTATTTTGTTATTAAATGCACACCATTTGAAAGCTTACTATGTCTACTCTCTGAACCAATATTTTTATTCGGAATATAATGCACTCATTTTCCAGGGACCGGGAAAATTTGAAAGATTTGTGAGTATTCCGAAAACGACTGAAAAATGCAAATAAATAAACTTTTTATTTAAACGCCACAAAGATACTGAAAAAAAATTTCCAGGAACATTCAGGACCTCCCCAGACCCCATTTGAAAAAACAAGGAATAATAAACCATTCAAAATAAATAAAATGTCAATGATTTAATGGAAGAGGCCAAAATATTGAGGAAAACTAACATTGGCCACTTTTTGCAATGTCCTCGACGGACGAGAACAGGGTTTAAGGTACACATATTGATACCTACGGATATTCCCATTACAATGAACTTTAAATCATCGAAAAATATTAATTTTTGACCGAGTTATGGAAGAATTTGTACGCCGGTTTACAACTTAATTTTGTAGACGGTAGCATTTATAGAGGTAGTGCAGCCGCGTAAGCGAGGGGACGTTTGGATGCGATTATCTCGAAAACTATTGCATTCTGGAAAAAAATTATAGGGACCATTTTTGTAGATAATTTAACGACCTTCACTTTTTACTGGAATAAAAATTTTCCAAATTGCATATTTCGGGAGATAATGGCGGGAAACCGTTTTTTGGGGGGCGTTAGGGGCCATTTTGGGCCCTTAGCTAAGGGGCTATCTTGGAGAAATTTTTTCCCCTTTGAAGTACCTGTCAATACCTACAAATCAAGCCAAAAAAAATTATTGGACGAATATATTGATAGGTTTGCCTATTCTCAGGTCTTCAGTTACTGGACTATTCCTCAAACAAATTGAATTGTTTCATTTCATCGTTCAAATAATTGGTTCATTGTGGATATATTCAATTACGTATTTTATCCTAAATCTGTTTTTTATCCAATTAATTCAGTCCAAATAATCCATAGATGGAAAGTTTACAACAAATAATGATTATTAAAAATTAATTTTGTATCAAGCTATTATATTCAAATCACCATTTTGATTGACTCACATTATACTGCATATGAAAATTTTGAAAATATAAATATGTACCAAATATAATTATAGTACTTACCATTGATATTTTTTTGCGACTACACTACCAAATTCTTCGGATAACAATCACCATCCAACTAAAGATACCATCCTCATCTGACTGACGATTTAAGAGCAAATATGTTTATTCACCTCAATTTTATTTCCATCTCAACCAAATACTGTTCCCTTTTTTTAAATTGCGAATTATCCCAGGTATACCAACATAGCCGGTTTTTGCGTGAATTTCATAATACATTAAGTAGATAGGAACCAGTTTTCAGTATTCAACAATATATTGGGTTGTTCAGTCATTTTTTTATACCGTTATCGATTTTCCAATCATTGATAAAAGTATTGAGTATTTATGGAATTTCAAAAATACTGTGAATTATTTTATAAATTATACAATCTCAGCTTGAACGCTGAAGATAATCTTCATCTTAAGTCAGCTAATTCCAGAGGCTTTATTTTTTGTATACCTAACCATCTTTTTCATCTCTTCATAAGACAAAGTTGAATAGTATGAAAGCATGTGATTGTGCTGACATTTTTATCGATCCTAGCCTTCTTATTCACCTATTTGAGGATCTTTTCACCAGGATATTTTGCGATGTGGCATCCTGCTGGATCATGTGGGTTAAGGACATTGACGAACTCAGTGGTGAAGTGGCCACTCAACTAACCTTTTCATAGTATTGCTGTTGTGTTTTCTTATCCATTAGACCAGTTACTTCTTGTCCGCGAAATATAAAAGCTCAACAAAAAGTCCTTCAAAATGCGTCCCTACCCAACTAGCAAAATGGAATTCTAAGAGAACTGAATTGTTGTATAACAGTTGAGGACTTTTATCTTTATTAAGCCTTTTGTTGCGATAATTTTGTTTTTTAAAGGAAATTGTTCTATTGAATGATTCTATATTGACTTTTACAATATATGCTATAACGCATTATACGATCATTTCTTTTAAAATTATATAATTATATAAGAAAGTTTATACAATATCAAAAATATCATGTTATAAGACCTATTGTATAAGAGTTCTATAATATACTATATAACTAACAGCTGCAACAGTATAAAATAGTTACTTAAGCTTGTCTTATTGAAGCTGTATAATGTTGTATAATAAATATTATATAGCATTCAATTGCGTTGCATTATAAAACACTTTTTAGTTCTATAATGCCTAAATATTCTTCGTTATAAAACAGTTATCGTATACCGTTCCATTTTACAATAAAATATTGTTTAAGGCATTTCTTTGGGGTGAAACTGTTGTTTTATAAATCGCCATGTTTAAATAAGCAATTCTTGTACCGCTATCACCGCCATTATGAGCAATTGAGTTGGAAACATGAAACTATATTGAAAAATGTGACTTTATCATTATTAAGAGAATTATATTCTGAAGAATATCCATATGAAGTGATAAACTATTAAAATCATTAAAAAAACAGTATTTCAGGATTATTTTTTTCAAGTATCTACTTGAAACTTAACCAGAATTGAAGCGCTTCATTTTCTTGCCAAATATATACCTATAATCTATCAGTAAAATTTGCGGCGCATCTAAATTTTTGCTATTGAAACATCCAAATGAAATTATAATTTTTACTCCGTCTAAGCGGCCTAAGTCGTTTTGATAAGTCTCCATTTCTACTTATGAAATGTATGATGCACGTTCAAGTTGAAATATAATTTGGTTCTGATATTCTTCACTGAAAAATGAAATGCTCTTATAATCTGCTAGATGACAAAATGTTTCCATTGTGCTCGAAATAACAGCATTATAAAAAAAAATTGCATTATACAACCATTTTGTGAGACCTTAATAGTGCCGCTTCAATCCCATTTTATAGATGTGACTACATGACACACTATTAAATCATTTTATAGTAGCTGTAGAAATGATTATAAAACAGTCGATTAAGAGTTGTATAAATGTGTATCAAACAGTCATATAAGAGTTGTATAAACTTTTAACAGAACTGTTATGCAACCCAACAGTTGTATAAAAATTGGGCCTTTTTAGTTGTATAAGGATCATTTAATTGTTTTGTAGATCGTTATAAGAATTTTAGTATCCTATAAGACATATCTTGTAGCTGTTCATATAAACCTTATAGAATTTAAATTGCTACTTGGGTAGTAATACAAACAGCTATTTTTTATAACATTTCCATTTTTTGTTAACGTTAATTCATTTTCTATTGAAATCATCTTCCGTTAACTCGCGAAACAGCTTCTCCACTTTACAAATGGAATAAAAGCGGCTGTATATTTTTCATGAAATAGGAAAGCTATTTATCTGAGCTAGTGCGTTATCTCCGTATCCGATTATCTGGAGAACTGTTATTTTATGCATTTCTGTTAAATAAACCATGCTTTTGAATTGCAGCTTACAAGATTCAAACGATAAGTATTTTGAAAACTAACATTTTCATGCAAGTTGCTCCTTCTTATTCAATTCACAAGGGGTTTGTGATTTTCTTGAAACCGTATAAGTGAAATGATAATGATAATAGTCATTCTTCACGCGTATGAAGTTTGCCAGCGAATAATTCATTCACACTTTACTTTTTTAACGTCATTAGCAAATAATAGCTCCAACGATCTAATAATAAAATAAGGCTCAATATATTTATAAAAAATAAAAAAGAATCAATATAAACATTGAATTTACAAATGGGTACCAGATTATTAAATTGAATTGAAATGATATTTTAGGAAAGTGAGAATTGAATAATTAATATAATAATGGATACGAATGTCTTGATAGCCACTAAATGCGAGTTGCGGACACAATTTTTTCTTCGTCCATACTCCAATTGTATCATAGGATATGTACCTTCAAATTTCAAAAAATAGTATCTTTCGGAGAATCTGTTCGGGGAATCTGTTCGAAAGGTAGTCATAGCCATATCGGCTAAAACTTTGTTTTTACAAAAGAGTATAAAAACAATCTATGTCTCTTATACGTAGAAGTATTAGGGCCAGTTGTATGTAACGTAGTTAACCAATTGATCAACTGAACCAGGTTCACATGTTGACCATAGTCAAATCAATCAATCGTTGTACGAAAGATGTTTGTGTTGTGATCAGTTGAACCACAGTCAAATTAATATTTTTATGTTGGTTATCCGAATCTCTAGTATAGTTAAAATAATACCCTTTTTGGTGTGCGTCATCGATTGTGACGTATATCCGGGTTTTCGGCATGTCGTTTATTTTATTTGCTATTTTGACATATAGCTAACCTTAAATTTGATAAATAAGATCATCAGGATTGTATTTAGCCAAATTCGAAAAGGCTATGCAATTAATAATTATCAGCTTCTTTTTCTAACTGAAAATACTTGAGAACTTTCAAAATACTGATGTTTTTCCTTGTATTCATGCATATTTTTGTATTATTCATATGAATAAAACAATAAGATTATAATATTTACTTTTCATAAATAATAATTGACTGTAAACAAAGTACAGACCTGTCAAGAACAGTCAGTGTGACAGTAGAAAAAGACGTAAGACTTATTGCCGCTACGAAAGTAACGCCTTCATAGTATTTTAAAATCTCGATTGATAGATTGCGCTAGCACGTAATCTAAACATCAACCAATCAAATTTTTGTAAGTCAAAGATTAGGGTTAACGTTTGTGATACATTTAAACGGTTCATTATTGTGATATTTTGATTAGGATTAATCACAGACCTGCCTTTTTTCCATTTCTTCCTACGTAATGTGTTAGAAAGACATTAACAATCGATGACGCACACCAAGAAGGGTATTATTTCAACTATAACACTCGAGCATTTCATCAATATTGTTGGTACCAACTTGAAAAATCGTCACAGCTTTTGTATACTGTGAAATCGTTAATCAATGACAGTCAATGATCAAAAGCGTGCTTGGCGTTAAATATCATTTTGTGTGTTCTCTTGGAAGTGAAAATATGGCAGATAAAGAAAACAAGCGTAGGTACTCCAAATTTCAGTGCATCTGAAGAATCGACGCTGATTTCTCTAGTTGCTAAGTATAAAAACGTTATAGAGTGTAAGAAAAAGGAATGCAGAAAGTTCTCGGCATAAGACAAATTTGTGGCTTCAGTTGGCTGAAGAATTTAATTTTATCAGTGCAACTGCACAACGATAAGTGACGTGCTGTTAAATAAATATATTAATATTAAAAAAAGAATCAAGAAAAAGTATGCTGACAAAAAATATTATGCTCAAGGCACTGGCGGTGGTCCATATAAAAAAAATTAAATTGCAGTGCCTTTTGATATTCTGAATCTATCAAAAAACTCATTTTCCGTCCACTCTTCAAAATGATTTTTTCTTGCTCGAAATATGCGAGCGTTTCTCCATAAACCAAAAACCCAGCATAAAATCTCAATAAGGAATAAAAGTCGTATACAAATAAGTAAATAAACCTTCTTCTACTTCTCTTATCATTTCTAGAAAATCTTCATCATCCGTTAACTCTTCAAAATAATCCACGTTTTCCATTGTAAACAATAAAAAGTTGTGAAATTATAGTACATGACAGTCAATTATAAGATATGTCACATCAAAATTTGACGTTTATTCCATGAACTTTATTTAAACCACCATTTTTGGTGGTTCAGTGAATTGCATAGTTAACTCATGAGTTAACCAAAATAATTCTTGACTACGTTTCGTACAACAACCTAATAGCTGTGATCGTGGGTTAACCATAGACATTAGGTTAACTATGCTTCATACAACTGGCCCTTAGAGATGCGAGGTTCACGTTACACGTAATACAGCCTACAGGACTATTCTGGAGATACGAGTATGAGTATTTCTAAAAGCGTTTTCGATTATTTACTTTTAGCTGCTAGTAGCAGCTAGTAGTGACTGAATTCTGTTCGTTTATTACCGGGCGTGACGCCTAGTCTTACCCTTGCCCCTCAAGCACATACCGAAAAGTATGGGCTTCAAGCCACGGACATTAAATATTTGACGTTTGTCTGGTTTGACGTTTATTTAAAGGTTAAGATTGTGCCGATTACGATTTAATACGATTTAAACCTTACCAAAAATATCTAAATATGCAAAATTTTATTATCAAAAACATTATAATTGAAAACTGTTCTTCTAACAACACAGGAAATTCATTGGCATTGGCACATGTCAGGTGGTTTTGAGGATCCTAAAAAATCGTGTTCGATTTGCTCAAAAGTCGTGACGACTGAGGCGTCACGCACAAGTGCTTGAAGCCCAAATAAACGAAAGCAACAAATGTTGAGCGATTTCTATCCACTTTCTTGTTAAACGGTAGGTATTTAGTAAACCAGATAATTTTAAATTTCACTACAAATAAATATTTTAAATAAATTCATCACAAACATCGAAAATCGAATGAGAATTTCATTTTTTTATCTCAAATGATAATCATTAATGTTTATTATAACCACAGATCGTGATGATAAGTGTTTGGAAATACCCACCACTAACGACACATGGTATTCAAATAAAATGTAGCGAGTTGTTGTTAGCATAAGGTGATAAAAAAGTCATTTCGAAGATGCCCCATTGGAAAAATACAGAATGGGCGAGTTCAGAACCCAGATATCATTTATCAACTAGCAGGGCTGGACTTATGGTGACTATTTTACTAGAGTAAATTGATAACTGACAAAATTTGAAGGTTTTGAACTGGCAATTTTTTGTCTTGTCGCGGAAATTTTTTGACGTTTAATATATCAAATCTATGTGTATAAAATTCTATCAGTTTGTGATAAAATTCAATATAAAATCTTTGTTAGTGGTTTCTAAGGAAACTAAGTTATTTATTTATTTATTTGTCTAAAAGTTATTAAAACTGTTTCAAAAATTTAAATAAGTATTATCAACATGAATAATACAAGATTTGGAGATAATTCAATAAATGAAATAGAGAGTACAATTAAGCAAAGTATACCGCGAAATACAATGAAGACAAAAAAGTCTGCGTGGGAACAGTTTAGAATGTTTCTGGACGCACGTGATTATACGTTACTTCTGAATAAGTTATAGCAAAAATTCTTGAAGATTATGGTTTTAACATGAAAAAAAGAGATGGAACTGATTATACTGAAGCTAGTGTGAAAACACTTTGGAATACGACTGCTCAAATGGTTCAGGAAAA
>CAJUYG010001023.1:0-16133 GCA_910591675.1 Galerucella calmariensis
GTATCTTAGGTTTATATATTATAATACAGTGTGTCACAAAATGATGTATCGTAAAAAATGGTGATTTATTATCCCCGTATACTATTTCAAACGAATACATACATGTATTGAGCATGTTTTTTCGGGAATTTTTTGTGTATAGGTACAACTTTTGAGACACCCTGTATACTATAAAACGAGTTTAATAGTTTTTAACGTTAATTTTAATGCATGGTAAGTTTTTGTACTCAAGTATTTATCGTTTTAATTGTTTGAAATTTGTATATTTTTGCATCCGACAATAAATTCGTCTTCAAATTGTTTTGAAATTTGATTTCTTAGTAATTTCTACAGTTCCTTGGTTTGTGTCAACATATATGATTTTCCAGAAATGATGGCTATCATTGTCGGAATTGTGGTAACAAAATATCTTGTCTCTCCGAACACAAGAGGAACTACCGTTTTGATTGATTGATTCGACACCACCGGTCAGATATAGAGTCCTCGGCACCTCAGCCTTCAGGCTTTTTGTGTTCTCAGTAGTGTCGTTTATATGACGATATCAGTAGCCCTTATCAGGTTTAACAATCTTTCCGCTAGTCCTTCTTGGAGAAATCCTCCCTTGGATGCTCTAGTCCTAGGAATCTATATCTCCAATGGGATAATGCTTCACAGTCAAAGATAATGTGAGAGGCTGTTTCCTCCTCTTCCATACACAACCGACAAGTAGGCTCCTCCCTAGCTGAATGGCCGCAGGGTGATATGTGGTCACGAACGATCCCCTTGGGGAACCGGGCGGAACCCCATTGAAAATTGGCCTTCCTCTGGTAATGCGGGGCTCTGCCATAGGTGACCAACCCTTCCCTTGCTACTCGTGGGAACACGCATGAAAAAACTACACACAAAAAACAAATCTCGAAGCTGGACAGAAGTGCTCACCTCAATCTAAAGCAGTAGCTGGGGATGAACAGAAATGTCCACCCCAAAATACTGCACAGAATGAGGCTGGACATGGAAGATGACCTCATGATGCAACACAAAGGCCTAGGCGAAAGCGCATTTGCGGCGCCGATGCCAAAAGGAGGAAGAGAGCGAAGGAATCAGGGGTGGCAGCAGCTACAAGTGCACCCCCCTCTTCCCCCACTCCACCTCCAATAGCAAAGGCACTTCCTGCGGCCGGCGCCAAGAGCTTTGAATAGAGGCAAGGAACCGGCTGCCCCTGCAGGAAAGCGCCCTCACTTGAGCACCTCCACGGAAGGGACTCCAAGAAGGCTGAAGAAGCCTTTGCGGATGCCGCCTTGAGACACCTCAAGTTTGCTATCATAGATGAGACTAACCCTTACGGTAAGGTTACCGCAGAACGGGAAGGAATCATTAAAAATCAACTGCTAGAGGAACTGGGCAAGATCATCTTCTCCGCCTCCAGCAGCAATAGCAAAGCGCCCACGTTTAAGTCGTGGACATACTCCGGTGAAATCATCAGAGTGGTCTGCGATGACGACGGGACGCTAGAGTGGCTGAAAAAAGCCACAAAAAACCTCAAGCCGTGGGATAAGCGGTCGTTAGTGTGGATAGGCTCCCTAAGCTGACCAAGGCCTCGCTCTGGATCGCGGAGGACGTCCACAAGACGACATCCGGTGAAAAAGAGAGGGTGCTTGGTCGGCTTAGGGCGCAGAACCCTGATCTGACGGTGGCAAGGTGGTGCACTTTCCATCATGAGGTGAAGGTGAACCCAGAAGGACACCTCTTCGTCTTCGGAATCGGAGACGAGGATATGGCTGTCCTCAAGAAGAAGTCGATGAGCATGAGCTATGCGTTCACCTCATTGACTATCTGGGTAACGAGAAAGGAAGCAGAGGGTACCTCTGAAGACCCGAGGTCCTTGGTAGTCGAGCCACCTAAAGTGGATATTGACTCCAAGGCCACCATGGGTCCCGGAAAGGACGTCGAAGCAGTCGATGACCTGACGGAGGAGGCACTCGAATACAGCGAGGTCGTCTCTCCCCTAGCGGAGGAGCAGATGGACCTCTAAAGCGAACCCAACTCCACGCAACCTACTCATGGGCAAGGACGTTGTAGAAAAGGTAAATATCATACAATGCAACCTCCAACACAAAGAGACGGCAATGGCAACACTATGTCGCCACCTTGATGTATTGGAGGATGCAATAGCTTTGATCCAGGAGCCCTGAATAATAAAGACCAAAATTACTGGTTTCAGTAGCCTACCAAGCAATCAGCAACCTAGGACAGCTGTTTACGTCCCAAGGAAATACAGAGTCTCTCAGATGGCTCAATTCTGCACCTCAGACCTTACTGCGGTTAAAGTGGAATGTCCAGATGGAAGAGGCAAATATACGGCGTTGGTACTCGCATCGGTGTACTTACCTTTAGATGCAGCCACCCTACCACAGACTAAAGAGAGGGAGGTACTAGTGGATCACTGCTTCAACCAGAGAGTGGAGCTGATATTGGGTTGCGACTCAAACTCACACCACTTGAGCTGGGGCAGGAAGGATATCAACGCCCGAGGTAAGTCTCTTTATGAATATATAATTAAGAAAGATCTAACAATCTTAAACAGAGGCACGGAGCCGACATTTATTAACGCCCGTAGCCAAACATCAATAGATATTACTTTGGCGACAGCCCAAATATCAAACAAAATTGAGGACTGGCAAGTGTCAGATCATATTTCTATGTCAGACCACCGCTGGCTGACCTATACGGTAAGCCAGGATCTCAGGACCACTGTAAAATCCCGTGACCCGAAGAGGACGGATGTAGCTCTCTACAATCGACTCTTAATAGGTGCTCAGCGGGAAACGGAGGTCCTGACTCCCAGCAATAATGAGGAACTGGAAAGGTACACAGTATCTATCCAAAACAAAATAGACATTGCCTATAAGGAATCCTGTCCGATGAGGATGGTTCAGACAGGTGGCACGACCAATACCTGGTGGTGCCCTGAACTGGAACACCTCAAAAATACAGCGATAACGACCTTTAACAAGGCAAAACGAACAAAACTCAAAGAGGACTGGGGAGTATATAAAGCCAACCTCAAAGAGTTCAAAAAAGTCTGCAGACAAAAGCAAAGAGAAGCCTGGAGAGCCTATTGTGAGGCAGTCGAAGACTTCCCACAAATTTCTAGGCTACAGAAGGCACTCTCAAACGACCACCATAAGAGTATCGGCATCCTGACAAGGGAAAATGGCGACAAGGCCGCCAACCTTCAAGAGCGCTGAGATTCTTATGGAAACTCACTTCCCAGGTTCTGTCTTTCCTGGAATGTCAAACTGGACAGAAGTATCAACAACACCCTCACAATATGACTGGCAATCTGCTAGTGCACTAATTGATGAGGACAAGATAAGGTGGGCCATATCGGGCTTTTCCCCCTTCAAGTCACCAGGACCTGACGGAATAAGACCAGCCCTACTCCAATGGGGAATGGATATTCTTATGCTGCACCTGGTTGGAATTTTCAGAGCCTCTTTAGCTCTGAGGTATATTCCCAGTAAGTGGAGAGACCTTACCAAAAGCATTCCGACCAATTAGTCTCACATCGTTCTTTTTAAGAACAATGGAGAGGTTATGCGAGCGGTATATAAGAGATGAAGTGCTAGTTCACAACCCACTTCATCCAAATCAGCATGCATATACTCCGAGAAGGTCCACTGATTAGGCCCTTCACCAAGTGGTTGGCAGAATCGAAAGATCATTTGACAATAAAGAATCCACCCTGGGTATATTCATAGATATCGAGGGAGCGTTTGATAAAACAACCTTTCCAGCAATTACCCAACAACTCAACTCCAGGAATGTACCTCTGGCAGTAGGAGAATGGATACTCAAGATGCTCTCTAGTAGAGCAATAAGTATCAATGTAGAAGACATCACAGTAAGAGGACTGGTCATGAGGGGATGTCCACAAGGAGGAGTCTTATCACCCCTTCTGTGGAACATAGTCCTAGACACCCTGATTAATCACCTCAACAACAATGGATTCTACACAATTGCATACGCAGATGACATAGTTATCTTGCAGACTGGCAAATTTGTGAACACACTGTGCGATAGAGCGCAGGATGGGCTTAAATTTATTGAAAAATGGTGTAAGGAACACTCACTGTCGATCAATCCCAGAAAGACTGAGATGGTCCTTTTCACCAGGAAAAGAAGTTTATCGGGTTTGAAACCTCCCGAAATCTTCAAAAGCAAACTAAACTTTTCGGAAGAGGTGAAATACCTTGATATTACCCTCCACAGGAAACTAACATGGAACTCTCATCTACACAGCAGAGCAAAAAGAGCATAATAATATGCGGCATATGAGCAGTGTCGGAGGACAGTGGGACGCACATGGGGTCTGTCGCTCCGTGTGGTCACCTGGATCTACATTGCAATAATAAGACCCATGTTAACGTATGGAGCAATTGCATGGGGACCGAAGGTTCTACAAGCAACGGCCATCCAAAAATTATATCAAATACAGCGAATGGCTTGTTTGAACATCACAGGAGCCATGAGAATAACACCAACCGCAGCAATGAAACTAATTACTGGTCTGACCCCTCTGGACCTACACGTCAAGGAGGTTGCGTTAATGGCCAAGGTGCGATTGCGCACGGCTGGTGTAAACCCCGAAGTAGGAATGGGTCAATTGAGGTTGAGCCTATGGAAGGAAGCGCTCACTGCGCTACCTCTGCTGCAGGCAGCCAACGATGCAATTGAACCCAGGTTTTTGTTTAACAAACCCTACAAAATTCAAATAAAACAGAACATAGAGCCAGATGCTGCAAATGCAATACGCATAAATACAGATGGTTCAAAAATGAAAGAAGGCTCAGGCTGTGGAGTTTACTCGAGAGCACTGAGCCTCAAGATTAAGTGGGGAATGGGAAACAATACCAGCGTGGTTCAAACAGAACTGGCTGGTATCTCAATTGCCACAAAAGAACTAACTAGAAGAGGAATTTCTGGCAAAAACATAATAATCTGCACTGATAGTAGACAAGCCCTAATAGCCTTGAACAGACAACGTGTTATATCGAGGCTAGTACTAGAGTGCCACCAAGACTTAGCTGACGTTTCGGCAGATAACAACATTATTCTGAGGTGGGTTAAAGGGCACGACAGGAGTAAAGGAAATCGCATTGTTGATTCTTTAGCCAGGGAAGCCGCTGGACTAAAAAATCTAGGACCCAGTGACACCTACGGCCTAACGACTTCGACAATTGCGGAACTAGCCAAACGTTACACCCATGCTCAATCCCTTAAGAGATGGGATGGAATCAAAGGATGCAGTTTTGCCAGGATCACCCTGGGCGACCCTCGGAAGCTGGCGCCGAAGAAATATTTGGCGATGACCAGGAAAAACCTACGTTTAACAGTAGGGCTAGTGGACACACCTCTATTCAGTATGTGTGAACAGGAAGATGAAACTGTCAGGCATGTATTATGCGAGTTTCCGGAGTTATCGTCAATAAGAGAGTGTGTGTTCGGTGAGTCTTGGCCTACACCTGCCGATATAAAGGAGATGTCTCCCAGTGACCTGTCCACCTTCCTGAGAAGTACAGGATGGACAATGACCTAGGAGGACAACTCCTCGGCTCGGGAGGATGTACAATGGTCCACATGTGGCCTAAGTGCTGTGAGCCTACACACTCACCCTCCCTACTCTACAGATACAGATAGGTTCCTCCCTATATATTGTATGCATGCTCATCATTGTACAGTAACCGGTGACTAAACCCGTCACTGTCCTTATCTGGCCCCTGAGGTTTAGTAATTCTTTAGTCAGCTTCTCCGAGGATTTTTAGAACTTTAGTTCTTTATGTTAGGTTGGAGCGAAGCGACAGGGGGTAATTCGCAAAAAATCTGACCGTAACGTTACGTTGCTGCGTTATGTATCTTAAGCCTCTCTCTCTCTCTCATTTACGAAGCAGCGATTCATATGCTTCGGCCGGGAATCGAACCCGGGCCGCCCGCGTGGCAGGCGAGCATTCTACCACTGAACCATCGATGCTACATTGAAATTCTATGCAAAGCTGGTATTCGCAGTGCTGGTGATATACTTGAATTCATTCGGATAAATTTTTTACTATTATTTCCATAATTTTTTGCAAGATGGATCTTTTTTAGAACTTAATTAGAACTTTAGTTCTTTACGTTAGGTTGAAGCGACCGGGGGTCGCGGCGCAAAAGATCTGACCGTTACGTTGCTGCGTTATGTGTTAACGAAGCAGCGATTCATAGGCTAGAGAAAACTGTAATGCCGCCATATAGTATCGATGTCTCGGGTTTAAATTTTGATAATATAATAGTATAATAATCGATTGTTGATAATCTGGAATTATTATGGGTGTTGGTTCTCTCATGACAGTTCCCATTGCATTCCAGTCTGTACGCAGCCATTCTCACTTTCACCTCTACCTACAGAGCAAGAGGCAGAAGATTGAGAATGGCTTCCATTGCTGTAGTCAGGCTGCTACTTATAGAACCCGTTATGCACAGGCAGGCCAGCCTGTTTTTGGCCACCAGACTAAGGCCCCATAGGTGACCATGAGCCTCACAACAGTTGTATACAGCCAGTGTACGATGCGTAGATTTACTCCCAATGTGTTTCCTATCGCCCGTTTGGCTGCCATTTTTCCTTTATAGTTTTTTTTTTATGAAGGTGTGAGTTCCAGGTTAGGCTTGCATCCAGAATAATACCTAGATACTTAGACTTAGATGCACCATGTTGAAGACGTTTGGCAGTTTTAGTCCCTCAAGCTTCCTTTTTCTAGTGAAGGGTTCACCCTCAGGCATTACGTCCCACACCATATCTCCACCGTTTCCAGAGCCTGTTGCATCAGTTCCGATATAACATTAGGGTATTTCCCCAGTACAAGTAGGTATTGTCAGGTCATCTGCATACCCCTGTTCCTGTTCAGTTCCTCCAGGAGATCGTCTTTGACGAAGTCCCATAGCAAATGGGATAACACTCTCCTGTGGGCATCCCTACATTATCGATACCTCCATGGAGTTTCCAAATAAAGTTGGTGTGGCTGTTCTGTTGAAAAGCATGTTTTTCATCCACAGGCGTGTGGTGTCGTCTGTTGCACACCTTGTAATAGCAGCTATCATGGAATGGAAAGAGGTGTGTTCAAACGATCCTTCTATATCAAGAAATTTTATTTTCTAGTGCAGACCTTTTAATGAGAAAGTTTTCCCGAACATGCCTATCAATAGGTTTCTCCATAATCTTCAACATGAATGACGACAGTTGAATGACGAGTTAATGGCCTGAATGACTTTGCCTGGGAATAATCCTTACCTGGTTTTGGAATAAAGACAATTCGGGCTTTTTCCCAAGCAGCTGAAATGTATCCAGTTGCCAGTGATGCTCTGAAGAGTTTACAAAGTATTGGAGATAGATGTATTTGCCCCTGCTGTAGATGCGCTGGGATTAGACCATCTGTTCCAGGAGCTTTGTATGGCTCCACAGAGTTGATATAGTCAAAAGCGCTCTTATCGTGCGGGTTCAAAGGTCTCTAACCATATGTATAAAATCGGAAGACACAGAGGTTACCAAAATGTGAGATTACAAATATATCCAGAGAAAATGATGATGGTTGATGTTTCCTGCTCACTGGTTGGCAAATTTCCACTTTTTCATTCATTCTCGAAGAAATAATCTGTCAGATTAACTATCATTTTTTTTGCTTGAGGATGCAAAATACCGGAAAATTGCTTATTATTCATATTGTCACTTTGGATCGCCGAAGTGACATAACTGACATTTAAATAAAAACTTCGCTGGTGAAAGACTTTTTAGAATCGCTGAAAACTAAAAAATACATAATATCCTTTTTTCTCCCGTCAAAATTGCATAATTCTGTCTTATTCATCTAACGGATTTTATTTGGAAGTTATGATTAAACGCAATAAAAGAAGAAAAAAAACGGTGAGTATGTCTTTGTAGAATCGTATGACCCGCATGATAAGACTGCGTTTCAATTTGCACAGGGTTATTACCTTGTTGGCAGCACTCCAATCTTCCTTTCTCGCATGAGGTAGGGAAGATAGAGGTCTGACGGATAGTTTCGTTCCTATCTCTACAGAATCTGGTAGATGTGCCTGCAGTAGAATCTGTAGGGTCTCGCTACCAGTTTCCGTGAAAGATCCTCATTGCGTTTTAAAATTGCCTATGGAATTAATAGGATCTTTGGCAGGGATTTTCTGGAGTCGTGCCGTTTCTTCGGTAGTTTCCACCTCACCACAGATCTCCCTCCAGAACTTCCTTTTTGCCTGATTGTTGTAAGCAGTTAGAGTTGAGTAATATTTTCCCCTCTTTCCTGTCCTTTTCGCACTGTTAAACTCTACATCTACAGGATGGAGGGTATTACATTCGTTTCGACATAACTGAGAGGTTATATCCACAGGTAACCATCATATGATTACATCGTTAAAATATACAAAAGCACAAAAACAACTTCAGTAAAAAAGAAGAGGATTGTACGGTAACAAAATTTGGCATGGTGTCTTCAAATGGATCTCCAATTGTTAGTAATTTGTACCAACTCAACATTCCTTATTATTTTTTTTTGTCACCAGATATTCAAGATGCAATAAGTAATTAACTTTCACAATCTATTCAGTGAAATGCCTATTTTTAATGGCCATATCTCCCGTTGCATCAATCGTACAAAAACAATAAAAAACGCATTTGAATTATCATCTCAACGGACTTCAATTAAGCCTATATGTTTTTTTCAAACAAAAACAGATTTTTCGTAATATTTAAAGTGATGATTTTTTGGTAAAAATCGAAATTTTCCACTTCCAATATCAAGTAAAAGGTTCATGTGATAAAAACTGAAAGAGAGCTTTTCGTTACAAAAACAGGTAATTTTTCCAATAGGTAGGTTTTTTTGGTATCTTTTTGTCCCCCCACTAGAGGTTGCCCCCCTCCTACTAGAGGTTGTCCCCCTCCACCCCTTCAAAGGACCACACACGTTTGTACCAAAGTTATAATTTGACACACCAAAATTCAGTTTACTATAAGTGGCTGCCATTATTTTCGAATTGATTAGGCTACCAATTCACCTCCTTGACTGGATTGATAACATTATTAATAAAAAAAGGAAAGGACAATGGAAGAAAAATAAAATATTGTTCGTGATGATGGAATAAATTCTTTATCATATGAAGTAAAATTCACAAATACATATTGGGCAATAAAACTATCTTGATTATATAGACAAGACTTTGGCAATGATTTACCATTCACATTCTTACTTAGCAACTACCAGTCTTCTGGAATTATATTTAAACAAATATTTGCTTAATTATTCATTCAAATAGATTTAATTTTAACGTAGTCGACGATCAATTGACCTCCGGTATTCCAGCTAGGTAACCATTGATTTCTATTTTCATAGAATGTTTTAACTTGCACGTTATTTCGATTTTTCCAAGGTTTCGAAACATTCCCCGATGTGTAATCGTTTGGGAAATCGTTAATTCCACCAACTCCTATTCCTAGTACCAAACGAGCCTGAAAATAAAATTAAAACCGGTTAAAAAGTTCTATATAATAAATTCAGTTTTCTGGATGCTCTTTGTTTATTTCCGTTGTTTTTTGTTTGTTTAGAGACGTTTTTATTGATTTTCAATTAAATTCAGTTGACTTTGTTAGCTTTCCGTCGCTGTTTTCAGTTGATTTTGTTAGTTTTATTTTTAATTGTTTGGAGTCGTTTTTTAGAATTTCCGTTGATTTCTGAGCTTTAGTTGTTTTAATTTGATTTTTGTTCGCTTTTTGTTAAATTTATTGCTTCCTAGATAATTTTTGTGCGATTTAAGTCTTTTTTTAAAATCCCTATGAAAATCTGTTGATATTACTAGTTAGTTAAATTCAGTAGTTTTTGTTTAGGTTTCGTTTGTTTTGTTGTTTCAAATTGATTTTAGTTTGATTTTTGGTCGTTTTTGTAAAATTCCAGATCAATTCATTTTTTTTTCAGTTAATTCTTGATTATTTTGAATAAATTCAGTTTTTTGGATAATTTTGGTTATGGATTTTGTTTGTTCAAAGACGTTTCCGATTAAATTCAGTTGTTCAGTTTTTCGTCGCTGTTATTGAATTTCAGAGGATTTTCGTAGATTTTTGTTTCCAGTTTCCGGTTTGTTTAAATTGTTTTTTTAGAATATCCGTTTTTTTATTGATTTTTGTATGTTCCCATTTGAGTTAGTTTGAAGTTAATTTCTCAAAATGTCCATCGAATTCAATAGTCTTCAGTCATTGTTATTGAGTTTAATTGTTTTTAGTTTATTTTGACCTCAATTTCCAATTCATTTTCGGTTTTCAATAATTTTTTATTTGTTTGGAAACGTTTTATACTGAGTTTCAGTTAATTTCAGTAGTTTTTAATATTTTCCGTTTGTTTTCAGGAGTTTTTTTCGAATTTCAGTTGAATTGAGATTATATTTAGCTGACGATAGTAATTTACATTTAGTATTAGTAGTAATAATCATTGATTGAGTCGATAAATTCAATTTTCATTAACTCCAGCTACAGGCTTCTCTTTGGTCGGCTTTAGGAATACTTGTTGAATTTACTCACCCTAACTGGTGGCGTTCCAGTAAATCCAAAAGATTTAACTGAAGCTGCATTTATACTGCCATATCTGTTGCCGTCCAGGAATAATTCTATTTCATCTGAAATACAGATTGTCATTTGAATTAGAGAAATTTCAAGATGTTGAGACAAATACAATGAATTATTAACAAAATAAAAAAAGCAAATAGGTAGTGTACGCAAATAGTGAATGGGAATTTTAACAAATCCGAGATTCCCTTACACAAATTCTATCTTACGTACAGGGTAGATAGAAATTTTCACAAATAAATGATTCTCTTACACAAATTTCATCTCACGCTCATGGCAAATGGGAATTTTTGGCAAATAAATCTTTCCCTTTCCGCACAAAAATGAATCCCTTTCCAAATATTTCATCACCTATAATGGGAAGAAATTTGTCCAAAAAAATAACCCCCCCCCCCGCTACAAAATTTCATCGTAACCCAATGGTAAATGGGAATTTTTACAAATCAGTGATTCCCTATTACAAATTTCATCTTACGTCCATGGTAGATAGAAAGTTTTGCAAATGGTTGTTCCCCTTTCGTAGTGTGGTATGTTATTTCCATGAATAATGGAGATTTCCTCGCAAAAAAGAACCCCTTTCCAAACATTTTATCATACGCCCATATTGAGTGTTGCATAACATGGAAAGTCGGAAGATGATGCGAGGTCCATAATTTCTGTTCACCCAAAAAGTTCTTAACGTGCCAAAAAAAAGGGTACTGCCGATCACGACTACACAATCAAGAATTGAACATGCGATTTTTATCGCGCGATAAATACCGATGTATTCGGGACTGATAATACAAGGTTTTTAAAAGAAGAAATATGTGACTTACCTGGTGTCCATCTCAATCTATATACATGGAAATCGTCGCTTAAAGGTCCAGCTTTGTGTCTATAAGAGCTCAACTTCTTACTGCGAATCGGTTCAACTGCACTTAACATAGGACCTCCAAAAAGCAAAGTTCCACCGATGTCCGATCCATCGTTTCCAGTGAAAATTTTATTTCCTCGCGAATAGACTATTACAAGTCTATTGTAATTTTCGTCTTCCAAATATATTTCTGAAAATAAAGTTAAATTATAAAGGATGTAACACTACATCATTAACACATTATTGACCATATCTTGACTTGAGTTTACTGAAAATATTAAATAAGATTGTATTTAACAAATTTTTTATCTCACCAGGGTACATCCAGTCTCCAGAAGGAAGTTTAGCTTTTAATTCAATATCTGCATACGAAAACAACGTTTTAGAAACGACTCTTCCCGAAATAACTGGATTGTGAAGTAGATACATTCTACCCATACATCTTGCATTTTTAGATGGAGCTCGGGTACATCTGAAATAAAGCTGAAAATTAATTCTACCCATATTGCAATGAAAAATACAGGTCCGTATTCAAAAAATGAAGTTGATGGTGACTTTGTAACGACGAAATAAAATTTTTGGTATGGTAATTCATAGGAATAATTTTTTTAATATCTTTTATAATAACGACGGCAAATTTAAAAAACGCAAGGGACTATTTTCAGATTTTGTCAAATATCTCCGGAACTAGTTTTTTTTAACCATTTTATTTCCTATTAATATATACCAAACTTTTTCTCCATTCAATCAATATTGTTTCTATTGCGGTTCACGAGATCTCAGTATACGTCAATTTAAGATCCACCCTGTATGTGTCAATAGAAGAAATATTCTTCCATTCGATTTTTCCAACAATCGGTACCTAAGTGTTGTTGAAAGATTATTGACATTTTTATAAAGAAGTTTTAAAATTGAAATAATTTTTTCATACCCATTTGATATATCTATAATGCCTTCGTGCACTTCCTTATCACTTTGAAGTTTCGGTGTAATCAGTAATTGATTATTCCTAATTTGTACAACGTCGTTATCCTTTTTGTAAATAACAAATTCATAGTCCTGCAAAGAAAAAACAAATGAAAAAAACAAAACTAAGGTTAGGATGTAACGTTATATTTGGCCACTATCCAAACTTCATTGGAATATTTAAATGTCTACCGGACGGCGAGTAGCCAGTCCTTTTTTCTTACCAACATGTGATTCTCGTCGAGAACCTGTAGCATCGATCACCGCTGGAAGACAAATTTTTATATTTAATGTGCGACCGATAATCTCCGTTGGTGAGGATCAGTATACACTGATATTGGTCAAATATTTCAATTCTTCTCTCCTATAGAAAGAGAAATTAAGAACATACCACCAATATGTAAATTCTTTCTCGAAGCGGAGCATGTGAACAGGAAAGGGATATGCAACGTATGTCCATTGCTCATCGCATGTTTCAATTTAATAGCGAGTGGTAAAAATAAGCTTTATTTTTCCTGTGAACCATGAATCAATGAGGTTTAAAATTTTAATTTCTTGTGAGAGGTTTACCTCAAACCTTTTTACTTTATAAAGTGCATTCAATGTGAATGGTAAGTTGCATTTACGTATATGCTTTTCATTTCCGATTCCTGCTTTTATATTTTTTCCTCTTAGTGATAAGCGCCAGATACATACATACAGCGATATTGATGTCTTCTATCTTGTTCTTTGGTATAGTTTTTCTTATATAGTTGATAAAAGGTTCACATGTATATAGTTGAAGTATTTAAAATATGTATATTCAATTAATTAATTAATTCAATCTAATTTACCAACCTAGAATATAATATTTCCGGATTACATTTTACATTACATTTTTTTATCGCCTTCTATAATTAAAAATAATGTAATAAAATAAAATTGAGTTTTTATGTTATCTAGATATTGTTCTTTGATTTCTTTGATGAATGAAAATAAATAAGATTTCCTAAATATTATCATATCGTATCATAGGATTTCACATTTCTTTATTGCTTCTTTTGTTTTTTTTACAATAGTAAAATACAGGATATTTTTTTATGAACCACGCTCTTAAATGAATTTCTTTAACCAATTGTAAAACGAATTACTGCAGATATCCTGAATTTTACATATAAAAAAGAATGTAACTATTGCTGATACAATGTATCATTCCTAGCATTTTGTACCTGCCACTTTGTACTTGCCATTTTGTACCTGCCACTTTGTACCTGCCATTTTGCACCTGCCATTTTGTACCGGACATTTCTAACGAAGTAGCTTTCCATGCGAAGTCGCTTTCTATGAAGTGCTATGAACTAAATTTCCTTGGATTAACCTCAAATACCTAGTAGGTACCTGTCCGAAGAAACCAAGGAAAGTAAAACAACGTGATTGCTTCAACAAACAACAACATTTTTTTTTTCATTTATTCATTCATTTACTGTGATATTAGTTTTAAAATCATTATACAACTTGTAAACTTAACAACGTTGTTCATATTCCTTCCCTTCCAGCATTTCCAGGTTTGTTGATAGAGAGTTGTGAGGTGAAAAACAAGTCGACTAATATTATTCAGGGTGAGGCCACTTACCTTTCTTAATTAACTTTAATTACATTCCTTAACTTGATTTAATAACTTATTAAATTCATTTGGTTTCTTAACTTCATTTATTATCTCATTAACTTCAATATAACTCCAATAACTTAAATAAAGTAGGATTACCGGCGGACCGGTAAGACTACTCCCTGAACTGATATTAGTTTGGTCTCCGAATTCACACCTGAGGTGCTCTCCACATTGAGTCGCCCTTGCAATTTATCTTACCTCATTATTTTAAATAAATAATAGGTAACAAGGAATCGATGAAAATAATCCTATCAATCCTCATAAAAGTCCGGGAAAGTTAGGCCGGAAGTTGGAGTTGAATGGAAAATATTTCCATCAAGATTTTAATTTTTTAAATAAACGTATATATAATATGTATTATAGAGTATAGACTTACTTTCCTAGCTTTGTGAGAAGATTCCGCTCGAGCTTGCAAGCATAGCTTGGAGCACGTGAAAGGCAACAGTTTTTCGTCCATAAATTTTTTAAATTTAATTGTACAAAAAAAATTGTGGGTATGAAAATTGTAGGTAATTTAATTATTGCAAGCATAGCTTGGAGCACGTGAAAGGCAACAGTTTTTCGTCCATAAATTTTTTAAATTTTATTGTACAAAAAAAATTGTGGGTATGAAAATTGTAGGTAATTTTATACAAACATTTTTTCAAATTTTCAACTATTAAGGGTTGGGAAATTGTTATTGCATAACTTCATATTATAGGGTATGAAATTACCTACAATTTTGATGCTCACAATTTTTTTGTAAAATCAAATCCAAAGAAGTTATGGCCAAAAAACTGTTGCATTTCACGTGCTCCAAGCTATACCTGCAAGCTGCTTCGCAAGCTCGAACGGAATCTCACAAATTTAGGAAGTAGTCTACACCACATACTTTCATTTGAAAAAGTAAAATCTTTGGTGGAAATCTTTTCCATTGTATATCCTTACTTCCTCGGACTATAACACTTACACCTATTTGTAACTGACCAATTAAATAAATAGTAATAAAAATATTTACCGGTTCATCCGGTATATACTGCTCCACCAACCATTTACCATCATTCAAAGAATCGCTCATAAAATCATCTTGGAAAACTATTGTATCTTTACATACCAATACAGGACCACTGACATAAGATACACTTGTATCACAGCTAGATGTCGGAGTAGACAAAAGTTCTGAAAGAAATTTTGGCGAATTTTATAAACCTACAGTCTACAGGGTCATTCTCAAGGAACTGCACCTCTATTAAGGCTCCTATGGGATATGTGAAATGTACGTTGAAAAAGTTTGCTTCCATTGTTTACTAATATACAGTATGAACTGTGATATCCGAATGAAATTTGTTGGTTGTAACTTTTGTCGGATAAATTCTTTTTTCTTTGTATATTGGTAAAATATTACACTACTTCTACTACGTAATTAACTGATTAATAGATTTAAGAAAAAATCAGGACCAGTCCTTAAAAATTAGTTTTTCAACTACTAGCTGTGGAGTTTGACAATTATTGCTTCTTCTAGCCAACTGAGAAGTTCAATTTCTCTATCAGTGGTTAATAATTTTTTCTATTATCAAACTATAGGTCAATAATGGATAAATTCAAATATTTTGAGATTCCAGGAATAGTACTTAGATTAAAAAAAACTTGCGCTACTTAATTCTGTATACCCAGGAGATTGTCCTTAACAAATTTGTTGCTTGAAATTACCCATCAAGATAAAAATTTTTGAATAAATTTGTCATAAGTTTAATATTCGCACTCAATCAAAAATGACTGATAACATAACGAGTAGGTACGTTCAAGATATATCGAAAACTGACAGTGTACTTGTCAGTCAGCTGACGGGGTAAATTCTTCTCATGGTGCGTTTGTGAATTATTTTTTATTTTTGTCTTACATTTGACTAGTAGTGGGAAAAAGTTGTATATACACCACGCTGGTGAAGACATTCATAAGCCTCGCACCTTATTTAAATAATCTTGGTGCTTGTTCAATAATAATAGTCTTTATCCACAACTATATCTGTTAAATATGCGATTTTTATCAAGTAA
>CAJUYG010001023.1:16233-99413 GCA_910591675.1 Galerucella calmariensis
AAACCTAGTATTATTCATTCAAATTATCAGAGTCCTGTCTAGTTTTAGCCATCCTCAGTTCCTTAAAAGTAGGTACTCCTCTGTGATTTTCAGCTATAAATATTTTTCCATTAAATAAATAATATCGGAAATGTCTTTAGAATACTATGACTAATAATAAGGAATAAAAAATACAGTTGTTCTGTATGAGAAAAACATTATTCTGGGGATGGCACTATAAAAACGAAACGTTGTGCAAACAAAATGCGTTTAGGAAAATCGAACAATTATATTTCAAATTTGTCAGTACAATATTAATGCTTCCTAAAATAGTGGGCACACTGTAATGGATTCACGTAATTTCCACGTGAACTTTTGAAAATAATGTCATTCTGTCTTACGCTACCACTTTTCAAGGTGCATACAAAAAATATTTAAAATTATTTTGTTTGCTCACGTATCGGTATTGTGTGTGTAAATAAATCAGCTGATTTTGAAAACATCAATAACCTTATAAGTTAAATACAAAAAATATTTTCATATTTTCAATTGTTGACTTTTTTTGTTGCGTCAATTTTAAAAATCACAATATGTTATCTCCTGAAAGAAAAATTGTTTTTAGCGTAAAAGGACGGTTGTTTATAAAACTCAACTGACCCCAATTGACGATTTATGAATATAACTCCAGCCTGTCGTGATATTTTTAAATTTTGTAGCGTCTTTAATACATAAAAAACGGTTTTGTTATTATTGTGAATTGCATTTTAGAATCCCCTCTCCTGCATAAGAATAGTTTTGAGCTTACTCTGACATCTCAAGTTTTTGAAATAACACACTGTATATATGTCACCAAACTATAATATACATTAGGTTTTTCTATAGATGGAAAACTGACCCGTGGCGCCCCCAACAGCGATATATTTGTATGGATGGCGCCACCTTGAGAGTCCCGTCAGTAACTCTAACACCTTTGATATGGTTGTGATCTCCGCTAACAGCCGAAAAAGTAGATTCCAGTAATTTTACAGTTTTTGGTGGCATACTCAAAATTTTACTTTAATTGGAAAATTGCGTTTATGTTCCCACAAAGTGGAAGGCTCCATTAGCTATCATTTTTCTTTTCTGTTTTAGATGTATCTATTTCTTTTTTGGAACTTTAGTTCTTCACGTCAGGTTATGTTTGAGCGACTGGGGGTGGCGACGCAAAAGATATGACCGTTACGTAACGTTACGTTATGTTACGTTGCTTCGTTATGTGCCTTGCTTGCGTGCGTGTGCTCTCTCCTGAGTCTCTCTCTCGTTTACGAAGCAGCGATTCATATGCTTCGGCCGGGAATCGAACCCGGGCCGCCCGCGTGGATGTCAAGCATTCTACCACTGAACCACCGATGCTATATTAAAATTCTATGCAAAGCTGGTATTCGCAGTGCTGGTGATCTACTTGAATTTGTTCGGATAAATTTTTACTATTATTTCCATAATTTTTTTTGCGCGATTGATCTTTTTTGTTTATTTACAGCATCGGTTGTCAGGGCGGTAGGTTGTGTTTACTGGTTTCTAAGTTTAACACGTCGGTAAGTGATTTGCTTACCGTTCAGACGTCGAAAAGTAATAAATAGCATAAAACAATTTCACCAAAATACAAAATATATTTTAAACTGATCGAGAAGTATAAATGTCACTTTTGACATGTCGTTCATTTCGAAGAAATTTAAATTATTTTATTCGGAATTTATTTCAATGGGATCGCGCAAAAAATGGTATAAGTATCTCGAACGTTATAGTATATTAAGTATCAAAAACGGTAAGGGTTGTTTACCGGTCGACAGCAATGTTTGGAGACCAATTTTGCTGGAGACCGGCATTACCCTTAACGTTCGAAATGTTTATACCATTTTTTGCGCGATCGTATTGAAATATTTGAATTTCGAATAAAATAATTTAAATTTTTTCGAAATGAACGAAATGTCAAAAGTGACATTTATACTTCTCGATTAGTTTAAAATATAATTTGCATTTTGGTGAAATTGTTTTCATGCTATTTATTACTTCTTATATTGTTCTGTTCGATTCTGTTAGAAAAATATCAATCTTCTTATTTTTTTTGTTCCTCTTGTGTAATGAATGAAGTAATATATTATTTAGGACCACTTAAATGTATAAAGGACTAAGACGTTGGTAAGTGATTTACTTACCGACGTCTGAACGGTAAGTAAATCACTTACCGACGTGCTAGACTTAGAAACCAGCAAACACAACCTACCGACCTGACAACCGATGCTGTAAATAAACAAAAAAGATCGATCGCGCAAACAGGGTAATTACAACGTTTCCATGTAGATTCCTCTCGTAAAATTGGACAAAATGATATGAGGATTAAGGGGTCTAGCACATTTACTTTTCGAAATACAGGATGTAAAAATTTTGAAAATTTGAATGTTTTAATTCGATAACTTTAAAATGGATGGATAAATTGATTTGACATTTGGCAGATGATTTTTAAATGTAAAAGGGCATATTTTGATAGAAATAGAGTAGTTTGTGCAACTAGTGTGGATATGATGGCCATATCGCACGAGGACGAAGTTTGAGCACGACGCCGTAGGCGGAGTGCTCAATCGTTCAAGGGCGATATGGACAATCCACACGAGTCGAACAGCATATTTTTTCTACGACCCACTTAAGAAAAAATCTAGAAAATAAAAATTTATATAAACTGTAATATAACTTCAAATTGAAAATTTAACAATTCAATTTTCACTAATTTTTTTGTGGTAAACGTACAGTTCTTGAATGTCCAATTTGTATAATGCTACGGTTTCCCTTTTTAAATATACGATGCTGTTATAAGTAGATGTTGCCAGTCAGACTCCCTCATGAAGGGTACCGTACCATTATCTATAATAAGGAATATTCTGCTAAATATTTCAAACGTCTACCTGTTGTCGTTATTAATATCAAGCAGAATAATTATTTAAAAATAAAATTAACAATAAAAATAACTTCTTCACGGGGAATCAAACCCGGGTCTACCGCGTGAGAGACTGGTTTGCTTACTACTCGACAACCGAGGAATATGCAAATTGTTTATCTATAACGTCAGATGTATTACATAATTTTTGCTTAAAAGAAACTAAAGTTCCTACCGTGTGTTCCGCGACACGTTCTACCTTTTTAGTCCCTCCAATCACTGAAATTAGTTGCCCAATCTCTCTCGTCTCACGCTTCTCGAAATTCACCAATCTCATGCTGAGATTCCCACTAGTCCCGTTGAGAATACGGGCCCCAGGTGTTAGGAAATCATAGTATGGGACTAGATCTTATTCCATTTACGAATTAGTTGAGAACTAATTTTCGACTTGTTGGCAGGCTACTTTCAAGGCTATGACCAATTCCAAACTAACTCTCATGCTTTTTGTAACAAAACACAATTAAACAATTATTCAACCACCAATAAATAATTTGGAAATATTTTTTAAAATTTATATATCGCTTTGTATAAAACATTCAAATATCATCTCAAATTCGTGACAGACTTATTTAATTAATTCGAAAAAAATATCTCCGAAATAAGACATAAAAACCGTAATCACCACTTATTTCAATTTATTACGTACACCACTGATACATTTTTCAAATTTGGAAAAAGGGATTTACCTGTATAGCGCGTATATATTTTTTAATTTTTATTCCATAGTTTTATTACCTACTTCATCTCATAATGGTTATAAAATTAATACATTCTGTTACTTTTTATGCCATCTGGTGTCATCTTTAATAGACAGAATTATATTTCAATACAGTTTCCTTCTAAATAGCAGACTTTCTGTGCAATCGTATCTTAATAATCTAATAGATGTCGTGACTTACTTATAAATCAATAAAAACTTACTGAATATACTAGAATTGATAATATTTATGAAAATAATAGTTTAGTAATTATCATCACAAAATATGATTTTTCATGGATTTTTCTGCGAATTTTAAAGTAGCTATCCATTTATCTAGATGTCGCTGCATATTTTAATCCCAACAAAAATCCATATCGACGTCTGCGTCTCGACGTATGACATTTTCTGTCATTAACCGCAAATGATAAAAAGTCCTTATCAAACATATCGTTAGTCTGTTTATTTTTTTTATCCGATTTTGTGGATTATTAAATGCTTATATTTTACGTATAAAGTTCTAAAAACAAGCTGGAAATATGTTCGATCTAGATTTGGATTATTTTTTTGAAGAAGACAAAATGTAAGTATATACTTTTGTTAGAGGTAGATTATCGACTTGCACTGTTTGTGTTATTTTGATTGAACTAATGCTTATTAAATAACCTGAAGGGAATTGTGTTAATCAATGTGGTGCTGATAAAGATTAATTTATCAATAAAAGGATATCCGCAAATGTGGGGTAAGGTTACCATCAGTATTAGAGTATTTAGCAACGGTGAGTACCTTGTTTAATAGTAGTATTTATTTATAAAGCATCTAATAACCTTTAAAGTTGCGGTAAACTTCGTGATCCTCGAAATTTTATGTTAATTTTGGATTTATGATAATTATAGCTTACCACAAATAAAACAGATTGAAACAAAAATTTTTATGGATCACACGAATTTAGTTAGAAAAAAATGGTCGTTTTCCAACACCAACAAATTAAACTTGAAATTATAATGGTTATAACTATTATAACTGTACAGAGTGAGTTTTAAGTGTGGATCTCCTCAATTATCTCACGATTTTTACAGAATTATCGAGTGTTTGAAATATCAAATGGTTCAAAATTTTAGAGAAAATAAATAAAACGAATTATTGAGTGCTGATCAATTATTATTTATTAACTGCTATTATTTACCAATGACAAAAGTTTAAAGGTACTTACGTGAATTGGTTATAATCTTCCGAAAGAACTCTCTGCAACTTTGAATTGTAGATGAGTTCGATGAGTTCGAATTAACGCGTTGTTTTCTTACGTGGCAATAATTTTTTCATTTGAATTACCAGGTGCGTAAAAACATATATTGATTTAGTTCAAAATATAAGGAGATTTTCTATTGAACTTCTGATAACTTTGAATTATAGAAAGGTTTGAATTATCGCAGGCTTAAATCAACGAGAGTCTACTCTATTGTGATATGGTCCATGTTATAATGGTTTACATTTTTGTCAGATCTTTCCTTTTTCCAGAATAATAATGAAGTTTGTTATTTGACATAGATCACCCTTGATGTTTTTTGCCTCTTAAAAGCCTTAAGAAATACTGAATATTTTTCATGGAATGCTCCTTATATCTAAATGCCATAATTTCGGAGTTAGCCACATTTACGTTCAATTGGAATAATCTTTAATAATTCACATCCTAATAGAAATATCATAACAAGATCCACTGTCAGAAAATTAGTAAAAAGTTGAACAAAAGGGGTGCAGTGGAAGATTTATCCAAATTATAGCGCACAAAACAAACAGCAAGCAACTGAAGACAAATCTTTAAATTATGCATTAGAGCTAATTGAGAAGTGGAAAAATTGAAAATTTTAGAAAGTATACAGTAAAGGCGATTCCAGCAGCTGCTCAAAATTTTGTCCGTTTACTTCAATAGGAACAACAAGCCAAGCGGTTTTTAAAACAGTTTAATACATTTTGCAACATTCCTGACTGCTCCATTTTTCTTATCTCTGTTGTAATCCTATATTTTGATTCCAGAAAATTGGCAGGTTTTGTTTTATAAACGTTGTTTCTCAAGGGAGCCCACAAGAAAAAGAATCATGTCGGGTGACGTGGTGGATTGATGGTTTCAGCTGACGCCATACTGTGGTGGATCGTGTGGATCGTATTGTAGTGCCATCTAGCGGCACTTATCGAAAGTAGACCTTAGGTAGAAAAATAGGTAACTACTAAGGGTGATTAATGTGGCACCATCTACATTTTAATCAGTTAAAAATGTCAATGTTGCCATGTTTCAATTATAAACAAACTAGATATTACAGTGTTCCTGTGGAAACCCGAAACACACCTTAAATATATTTGTGATATCATTGTCTAATATGAAGAAAGTGATATCAATAAAAGTGGAAAAGTTGTGTATTTTGTTTGTTTTAAGTTGAGAACATTTTCTATTTATTGTTCGCCAATCGCCACACTTCTATTATGGAGAAAGATAAGTGAGTATCACAATACCATGATTTCAGTTTTCCATAAGGGCCACGCACTGGTAACATTGTGACACTTACTTATCTTTGTCCATAATAGAAGTGTGGCAAATAATAAATATTTATGTTTTCAACTCAAAACAAATAAAGTACACAATTGTAAGAAACCTTATTTTCCAGTATATATTATGTATAAACTTAATAATTTTAAAATGTACACGAAAACATAACATTCATAATAACACAAACATATTTAAGGTGTGCGTCTTGGTTTTTTACAGGAACTCTGAAATATCTAGTTAGTTTATAATTGAAACATGGCAACATTGACATTACTAAGTGAGTTAAAAGTAGATAGCTGTACACTAATTACAGTTTCTGATTTCCCAGTTTTCTACCTTGTACCTACTTTCAATACGTGCCGCTAGATAGCACTACAATCGATCCACCGCAATATGGCGCAAATAAAACTATCAATTTGTGGGAGCATGAAACTCGATCATACATCCATCGAATAATCGAGACCTTACTCGATCGAGTTGATGCATTCGGCGCACGAAACTCGATCGAGTTCGTATTCCCATTGTATCAAAAAATCGTTGGTCAGCTAACTTTATAGTTGTATTTTTTTAGAGAGGTGACATTTATTATTTGTTGTTATGCTTGTCAGGTGTTTAATTGGACTTGGTTGACGAAGAGCTATTTTGTTTAGTGAATACGTTAAATTGGAAACATGTGCAAACCCAATGAAAAACATTGGGAAGTTGTTTTTAATTACTTCGATATATACCCCGAAATACCAGCAGAGCGTATAAACGCAGGTAATGGGAAGTAAAAAATGAAGCAGTTTTGGGAAGAACTGTCTCAACAACTGAATAGTTGCCGTAATCCTACATGAACAATGGGGAGCATTTTAACAATAACCTATAATATTCAATAAATTAACAAATTGATGAGTATTAATTTAAAAAACCAGACGTACCGAATTTCTAATACTTAAGTCAATTTATTTGTAAAAACCATACACACCAATAATAAACAACAAACATAACCTCATAAATTCAATAGTTCCATCACAGTATTTGTTAGGTATACTGTGGTTCGATCAACTCGACAGCTTAGGAGTCGTCGAGTGATTTCAATCGAGTCGAGAAGAAAAATCGAATTTTGTGGATGACATTTTGATCGAATTGCCAAAATTCGTCGAGTAATCGAGCTTCGTGCCCCCACTACAAGCCTTCTTGTTTTTCTAGTAAGCACATTAGTTGGGTTTGGGTATTGCGTCACCAATCAAGTCAGATTAAGATGTAATTGAAAAAACTTACTTAGATCTGGAAATAGCCGAGCCAACTCCATTTAAGCTTCCCTCAATTGAAAAGTAGCTAATTATTCAATCGCCTATTATTCCAGCCAACACATTCAGTTTTTGTGGATATCAGGTGTGGGATTCACGCATCCATTCACCTCCCCCTTAATAAAAAAACATGGCACTACGTAAAAAGTTTGCTTGTAACATTATTCCATCATTATGTCTGTAAACTCTTCACGTTTATCGAAATCTTCATCAGGCAACTCTTGAACTAATATTTTTATTTTATGGTTGGAATTTATTTCCACGTGAAATTTTCGTAACAGATGTTTGCGAAATATTAAGCTCCCACGATATTTGTCTAGTACTCAAGTGTGGATCGTTTTCAAACAGGACAAAATATAGAGATTTGTTTTCAGTTAAAGTAACTTTTCTGCATCCTGATTGGAATTAATCTTTCACTGTACAAGTTTCGTTAAACTTTCTTACTAATTTACTGACAGTAGATCTTGTTATGGGACTTCGGTTATGATGTATAATTTCTGAAAATATCACACGTTTCTTGTTAGCCTAGGCATATCACCTTATCCTTATATCATTGAAATCTCACAATGAATACCAACAATACTAATTTATTGAAAAGTCGAAATTGTTATTGTAGCAGTCATAGCCATCTAAATGTATTATTTTAACTTCGTCAATTGATGGTTTCGGCTGACGCCATACTGTGGTGGATCGTGTGGATCGTATTGTAGTGCTATCTAGCGACACTTATTGAAAGTAGGCCTGAGGTAGAAAAATAGGTGACTACTAAAGGTAATCAATGTGGCGCCATCTACATTTTAATCACTTAAAAATGTCAATGTTGCCATGTTTGAATTATAAACGAAGTAGATATTTCAGTGTTCCTGTGGAAACCCGAGACACACCTTAAATATATTTGTGATATTAATAAAAGTGGAAAAGTTGTGTATTTTGTTGTTTTAGGTTGAAAACTTTATCTATTTATTGTTCTTGCCAGAACTTTATTGTACTTGCCAGAACTTTATAAAAAAAACTTAAATTATTATTTTTAAGTTGAACGCATGCTTTTCTAAAGTTGTTTTATCCAAGACCATGGTGTTCTTAGTCACCAATAAATCATTTGCTCTTTTTCCAAGTACTCTGAGGATCTTTTTGTTCCGTTATTGTGGCTCATGTCTCAAAAATTTGAATTCATAAAGGAGTTTGATTACAAAAAGGGTTGGAGAACCTTTTCCCCATTCTGGCGCTTTAAAGGTACATGCAGTATCTTCAATGAACTGTTTTTCATCACGGACATAATCCAACATTTGCCATAACATTGCAAACACATGCTTGCATCTACCCAATATTGCACCCACACAATTGCATTTACCCCAGATCACTTCGCCATCTCCATTAATTAAAGTTCCGGAGGTGTAAATCGTTCTTTTCATACTTGCATGAACCTTAGTTTTAATCTCGGTTTTAATATATGTATTCCCATTGTCATCATAATGAATTAAAGCATTTTGAACTTTGTTCGCTTTGAATATTCTATATTCCAAATTATGGGGCTTAGTCATCCCTTCATTATTGTCATCTTTGAATTTCAGAATATGCTTTTCTCTAAAATTGCGTGGATATCTCGACAAATTTTTTGTCCATGACCGTTTTGGAAAACAGAAACAATTTTATTTTACTATGGTATCGCGCTGGTAACATTGTGACACTTACTTATCTTTGTCCATAATAGAAGTGTGGCGAATAATAAATATATATATTTTTAACTTGAAACAAATAAAGTACACAATTATTGTGAGAAACCTTTTTTTTCTAATATATAATATGTATAAACTTAATAAATTTAAAATGTACACGAAAACATAATATTCATAATACCACAAAGATATTTAAGGTGTGCGTATTGGTTTTATACAGGAACTCTGAAATATCTAGTTAGTTTATAATTGAAATATGGCAGCATTGACATTATTAAGTGAGTTAAAAGTACACTAATTACAGTTTCTGATTTCCCAGTTTTCTACCTTATACCTACTTACAACACGTGCCGCTAGATAGCACTACAATCGATCCACCGCATAATGGCGTCATATAAAACCATTAATTGTGATGTAAGTGTAGCTATAACCCCAAAATTATGGCATTAAGGTATAGAAAACATCACATGAAAAAAATATTTAGTATTTCTTGAAACTTTCAAAAGGCAAATAATATACAGTGTGATCTAGTTTATCATTAATCCGGAAAATAGATAGATTTGTCAACCATGTGAATACCAGCCTACTATTGGCCATATCACAAAATCCTTGCGCTCACCAAAATCTATAAAAGTTCGTGCAATCCATTTCTTAGATATTTGAACGTTCTATACTTAAAACTCACTTCCTCTTGACAACAATACACTTTGTTTGGAAGAAATCATCTCTATTCCTGAGCTTGTTTATCTGTGAAATACCACTTTTTTATCTTTTTTTGGTACTCCACATAAAATCATAAAGCTCTAAATACAATTCAAATGAATAATAAGAATGTCCCCAGTTTCAAATTGTTTCAGACAATAATTAACATATTTTGATATTCAAATAATGTATTATTCGATAGATAAACAATGCAAATGTCTGGCACCCAACTGAAACATTTGATGGTGCCTGCCATATCGTTTTATTTAAAAGTGATAAATGTAAACAAGAAGTAATTTATTTAATCTTTGACAGTATAGGTGTATGTATGGTTGAGTATTTTTAAGTTTCCAGTTTAAGTACCTATATTTCGATAAATGTGCCAACACCGCTTAGAGGTATCGAATATGTATATTAACCGACATATGTTTGTCTATATGACAATATCGATCTTCTACAGAACCATTGTAAATTTTGTGAAGTTATATGAATGTAAACCAACTAAGAACATTTTGTTTACTAGTTTGAATTGTGTTTAAAAAATGGTAATTATGGCGTGTCGTTTTGGTATTTAATAAGATCGTTTTAAAAACAAAAACAAAAATATCTCTTCTTTCAAAAATGTTTATTCCCTAATTATTCTGTTAATGAATTAAAATTATGTTTTTCATAATAATAATACAGAAATTTCCATTATGAAAAACATAATATAAATTGCGGATTTAAAATTATGAAATACATAATAAAAATTCATGAATTAAAATTATGAAAAACATAATAGAAATTCAATTTCCATTATGTATTGAGGTTGCCTATACTAATCTAATGCAAATACCTGAAATCGGATAGTAAATGCATTAGGTACTGTAGAATAGGCAACTTCAATACATAATATAAATTGAATTTCTATTATGTTTTTAATAATTTTAATTCCTGAATTTCTATTATGTTTTTCATAATTTTAAATCGGTAATTTCAATTATGTTTTTCATAATACGTGGAAATACGTGTATTATTATTATTAGAATCATAATTGAAATTCAAGTATTGAAATCATGAAAAGCATAATGGAAATTCAAGAATTAAAATTATGAAAAACATTATACAAATTCAAGAATAAAAATTATTGAATACATAATACAAAACGGATTTATATTATGTTTTTCATAATTTTTTTTCTTCAATTCCCATTATGTTTTCAATAATTTAAATTGTTGAATTTCCATCATGTTTTTCATAATAATAATACACGAATTTCCATTATGTAAAACATAATAGAAATTACCGATTTAAATTTATGAAAAACATAATAGAAATTCAATTTCCATTATGTATTGAGGTTGCCTATCCTGCAGAAATGCGTTTACTACCCGATTTCAGGTACTTGCATTAGAGTAGTATAGTCAACATATACATAATGGAAATTGAATTTCTATTATGTTTTTCATAATTTAAATTCATGAATTTTCATTATGTATTTCATAATTTTAAATCGGCAATTTCTATTATGTTTTTCATTATAGAAACTCCTGTATTATTATTATGAAAAACTTAATTTCAATTCTTCAACAGAATAATTACGGAATAAACTACTTCTACTACTACTAAATGTGCAGGCGAGCCCTGTCCTGGACAACTCAAGCCAAGGCTCCGACACTGAGGCCACTGGCGGGCCCATTGTGCCAATCCTGCTACCTAGTCATCCATGAAGCCGAGCCCTTCAATAAAGGCCGCAATCTTTTTCAGTGGATGCCTGCTTGTGTCTCCAGGATCCATGACAGTGACTCCGAAGATTCGCCTGCGTAATACAGCCCAGTGTGGACACTCTAAGAAAACATGAACTGACGTTTCATCAGTCATGCCGCAACCCCTACATAGGGAACTTTCCTCTACTTCTAGATTGTAGAGGTGCTTCCTCAAACAGCAGTGCCCTGTTAGGAGTCCTGCTATCTTCCTTAGCCTACTCCTTGGTAGTTCAATGGCTGCCCTGGCGTGTCCATCAGTCCATCCCTTCAATAGAAGTTTGGATTGTCTAGGACCCTGCAGAGCATTCCAATGAGCGAGGTGCTGATTCCTCAGCCACTTCTTCGTCTCCTTGCGTATTCTTTGTTTTGTTAGGCCCAGGGTCGGGCCCGGGCCGCAGAAAGGAGCTGCCGCCCCTTCCGCAGCCAGTGCATCCGCCATCTCGTTGCCTTCAAAACCAGAGTGGGCTGGAATCCATTCTAGCCGCACCACGTTCCGCCTTGCAATATTAGCAAGTAGTTCTCGACATTCGTTAGCAAGTCCTGAGTTGCCGGTATACCCACTCAGGGCTTTAATTGCTGCCTGACTGTCGGAGTATATGGTTATGCGTCGATCCACATAACCTCTGTCTAGGTTTATCTGCGCACATTCCAAGATAGCATATATCTCGGCCTGATATGCAGATACACCCTCACCCAATGGTACACAAACCTGTGTTCTTGGGTTCCTGGAGTAAATTCCAGCCCCTGCTCTATCACCGGAGCATGAGCCATCTGTGTACCAGACGGTCCCATTAGGCTGTGTATTCCTCTCTTTTTCCCAGGACTCTCTTTTCCGTATCATTACGGAATAAAAATGTTTGAAAGCAGAGATATAGATTTTTTTCCTCTTTTAAAACGATGTTATTAAATACCAAAACGGCACGCCATAGGTAATTCGATATGAAGTGTCGAAAGAATATGAAAAAATCGTTCCACAGATAAACAAGTTCAAAAAAGTTCTGAACTCCGAGGAGCTGGGGCTATATTTTCAAGATTACTCGAGTACAATTCGTGTACGAGCTTGAATTGATTTCGCACGAAAATCGGTTAACCGTATTTTCATTCACTTTCGAAGGCTTCATGCACGATTTGTTTCGCATGTGGTGACTCGAGTGGGTATGCACCATTCGAATATCAAACTTCGCATACGATTATAGCCTTATTTCTGTTTAATTGTGTGTTATATTGTTAATCACATCTGAAATGAATAAAAAACTAATTTTTGAAATTTAGCCAATCACAGTTTCCCATAACAATTGTCATATTTAAGTAAAGCGGGTAACAATAGATGTTAGAGTATAACTATTATACATTACTCTAAATACAACCTTCTCTAACTCAAATTTTACACAGTATGCCGCAAATATACACTGTGACTCATATAGATTTGAAACACGCAAAATAGTAAGTAAAATATCTTTCTTGGAACAAAATTTGAAATGATACTTTTACTAAATATCACGTTGGTTTAAAGATTTTTTTCTACTTCCGTCCCTAAGACCGTGCGAAAAGTCACACCTCGTGTATCTTTTGTTTCCTAAACGTCACATCAAGTGTATCTTCTGTAATTTATATTTAATATTCCGTGATAATTTTGTAGTTCTGTGTCATTTGATTTTTCAATGACACGTCAGTCATTGTCTGTCATTTTGTGAATATAAATAAAATAATATAATATAATTATGTGTTTTACCTGCGAGCGTAGGAGAAAAATAGTAAACATGCACCTAGGCTACGTTCATAAACTTACTCCGGTGAGTAGAGAAGAGTATGATCACGTGATTAGAAAAGTATGTTTGTTGGTTACTCGGAGTAACCGTTCAGAGGCTACACCGGCCGGAGGTAAATCAAATGTCATTATGTTGTGTATATGAATTTCGGGTTATATTTTTCATTTCGAAAATAGAAATTAATTAACCATGGACATTGATTGAACCATGGATGAGTTGAATATTAATAATATTAATATCATAACACAATGTTGGGAACTCATGTTGAATAATGATTAATAAATTTCAAAGTATTATATTACATCATAGGTAGGTACCTACCCTTATTTTTAAGAATAATGGTATCCTTTCAAATTGATAGCACAGAGTAGTCCATAATTGATATGCAATGCAATCAACTGTAACCATATATCTATTAATAGATTAATAGATGTATCAAAATCAAATAATATCAATTTATTAATAAAAATAGCCAGCAGTAATCTGAACAGAGCTACTGTATAAGCCAAACTGTCATAACTGTCAGAGTATATAATACTCCATAAAAAAGCGGAGTATGCGGAGTTCACTCCGGGTAGGTTTCTGAACGCTTATGAAAGCATACTCTATACCGGTAGAGTAAATTTATGAACGCTTCGGAGTAAACTATCCTTACTCCGAGTAAGTTTATGAACGTAGCCCTAGTGTCAAAAACGTCTTTAGTCACTCGTTTCATAAGAAAAGAAAACTGAAAAAACTCGTTTCTGAAGTAGTGAATTGGTGACACTTTATACTTAATATACTTTTTTTATAAATTATTGTAATGTTTTTCTTATTTATTTAAACAGTTTTCACCGTGGGATAAAATTATACACTCACTGTGGCTAATTACTATTGATTTATTGAAAAAACACTTACACACTATAATAAACTTAATTTATATACACACTACTTAATGTCTATTAATTTATCTACACTCGGTATAATAATTGTTCTAATTTATCTTCAACACTATTTATATTCACTTTCTGTTCACTCACTGTATATTGAAACTGTTTACCGGTACACTGTATACTGAACAACTCCTCTACTCACTCGAAAATCCGCGTATATATAGTCCTTCGAATCTCTAGAAAATTCTTGAATATACCACCTCTGCGTATACTTTATAATTCCAGATCATTCGCGATAAACCATTGGCCTGGTACGCTGTTTGAGAACAGTCTCGAACATTACCTGTTCGAGAACCTTTCTAGAAAGGTCGCATTCATAGTTTGCGACAGGACCGGCTTCGGAATCAGTGAGTTCGTAACATTATTGAAAAATGAAACATAGTTCCCATACTCATATACTCTTTTGTAACTGTTTTTGTGAAATTTGGGTTACAACTATTTGGGAGCATTCTGAATACAGTGAGCTGGGAATTTTTTTAATGACAAATCTCTAATAACTATTTTCCCTTTTTGGCTACGAAAATGTATATTTAATATTCCAAAAAATTGGTTAAAATCGGTAAATAACTCCAAATGTTACTTGTGTGTTCCAAATCCAAATGAGTCACTTTGTATATTTAAGCAATATTTAAATGTATTCAAAACTAAGTGATATTCAAATTTATTATAATTATTCAGGTTAATACACTTGCAGGTTATTTAATACACTATTTCAAACGCTCTGCTTTTTTGTACGTACACTTTTATTTATAATTATTATTTTTTCTGTAGTGCCTGAATTGATAGAAATAAGTGTTTTTATTTTGCACACCGGAAAATGTATCATCAATCACAGTATTATTCAGTCTACCAAACGTGGTATTTACATGAGGATCGCATGTAAAGTATCTTTTTTAATTTTCTTTATTAACTTAATCGTTTTCTGCTGCTTATTAACATTTGCTTTAAAAACAACTTGCTTTTTGTGAATACGCATTTTATTACACATAACTTTTAATGTACCCACCGTGTTTGATTAAGAGAGGTGAGCTGCTGTAGGTACCTCAAAAGAAATATTTAAAATTAACAGCCGCGTGGGTTTGCCCCAACTTTTCCAGCGACAATAGGTCTGTTCTCACAAGCATCACAAACAGTCTTTGACAATCCGGATTCGGCGCAAAGTCCCTAAATCGTTCTCCCGAGAACACTTTAGCGTCTTTGCGCCGAATCCGAATTGTCAAAGACTGTCTGTGATGCTTGTGAGAACAGACCTATTAACGGAACCTAACTTTTGAAAGCATGACAATCAGTATTGTAAACAAATTTTTGATGACGTTAAGTCAATTTTTTTCAAACTTGCGTTGTCAGAAAATATCCTTTCTTAAATGTTTGTTAATAGGTCTGTTCCAACCGAAGTCAGAAACTGTCAGAAGCGATCAGAGAATAGCTGATCATAGTAAACAACGAGTTTACGTTCGCGTAATTCCTATCCCTGATTGCAATGGTCGACTATTCTCTGATCGTTTCTGACAGTTTCTGATTGCGGTTGGAACATACCTTATAACTCGAAAGCTTGTTAAGTAATGGTAATGGTCTCGAAAGATGAATCGTAGATAATAACAATACGAATACAATGCACATTTCTCTTCTCATTTTATCTTTCCACACCATTACGATTACTTGAGCTTTCGACGTTTTATTCGCATAAAATGTTCATAACAATCTCGTGAGCAATATTTGCAAATAGAAAATATATCGGGAATACAACGTCGACCATTCTACACAAGTAGGGTAAAGCTGCTTGTGCTTATTTCAGTAAATAAATACTTGTAATTTCCAATATACCGCCATGTTTAACGTAATTATACAATAAAAACGAAAAGAGCGGAGTCTAGTAGTTACTTGGGTTATAGTTTGAGTAATTTTTAATAGTGGTGAGTATCTAATTGATGAATTATTGCAGAAGTGATAAATTCGGGTGTTTTTTAGATAATCAAGCAGCTGGGTAAGCAAAGTATCAAAATGGAATCTGGCGGTGGAGATTTGGTGGAATTGTAAGTTACTTTTTGTACCCTTCTTCACTGCACTCAATACACAGGGTATTTCCAAAGTAATCTGGAATATTATTGTTGGCGATTCGTCGTTCAATTTGAAAATGGGAATTTCCTATAAATATGTGTGACAAGTTTTATCGTTAACGAAAACAGGGTGCTTAATTTTTTTATTATTTTAATAGAAGCAATTGGGTGGAGTAGAATTCAATGAGACCTCTGGCGGAAAAAATTGTAACTGTCACAACGAGTAAAATAATTCGTTTTGTATTGTTTTTGTATTATATGCAAATCAACGTAATAACCCTAAATTCGTACTTCATTTGTTTAATTTTGTGTCAGTTTCAAGTTTAAGACTGTGTTTTTACTGTGTTTCAACTGTCATCATTTCTGAGGTATAATCAGAGATATTATGAAAGAGGTTATCTTATTCTATTTTTTGTTCTCATTGCAAATCAAAGAGAAAATAAGTCGGTATTGAAGATTTAAAATACTACTCAATACAGACGTACCGTCCCTGCAACTTTTGTAGATATGACTATATCAAAAATAGAATAAAAACACGAAATCAGACCTAAAACTAAACAGTTAATTGAACGCTTGTTGTACTTTTCACGAATATCAACTATACCTATTACTCAAAAAATTAAAATATTAGAAACCAAAATTTAGTTTAACAACACAAAATACTAAGGCACAATCAGAGGGAAAGCAAAAGTTTTACAAAACACACACTGAAAATAACTAAAACAGCAAAATAATTCCACTTAAATATCAAAGGGCTTGTACTCGTTGCTAAGATGACATTGACATTTCATAGCGCCATCTATCTAAATCTACTTTTCCCAATAACATTGTTATAAATATAAACATAATTTGGATACCATACTACACCATGTATCGACAAAATCACCGTGAATCGAAAATGAATAGTACGTTTTCACTAGGTTTTCTTCGGCACTTTCATTTAGCGCTTATAAAGACAATCTGAAAAACGGTCGATGAAAGACACCTGTACCATTTATTCAGGATCTGGGCGATTTACTACCTTCATACCTTGTTGATTTAAACATTGAGTGTTTGATACGAGGAGTAATACGTACGTTGTTGGATAAAAATTGTTTTGCAATGTTCAGTCTTTAATTGGTAACATCAAATTATAAGCAATATACCAGAATAGCTTTTTTCCACGGTCGGGAGTAGAAGTCAGTTTCTATGACAAAATTAAAACAGAAGTAGTCGATTATTCCCAAGGGAGTATAATGCTCCCGAGGGAGTTTACATTATGGAGAACGTTTTTCATGCAAAAAAAAGATAACATTGAAATTATTTATTGACATTTAAATTAAATGTTACATTTGTACAATTTTCAAAATTAATTTTAGAAGGAATGTTACTTTCGCTTACATTCACAGTTTTTGTGATTGCGCTAGTAGTGGTACCTACTAGAACCTGATTAGCAATTTTGATCTTATTTCCAATGGAATTCTCGACATAACCTCAATTTGACAATTCTTTTTGTAAGTTTATTTTGTAATTATGACAATAACTTAGCGACCTCTGCCAAAATAACGAATTTCTCTCCCTTAGAGCCAGTTGTATGTAACGTAGTTAACCAATTGATCAACTGAACCAGGTTCACATGTTGACCATAGTCAAATCAATCAATCGTTGTACGAAAGATGTTCGTGTTGTGATCAGTTGAACCACTGTCAAATTGATATTTTTATGTGGGTTATCCGAATCTCTAGTAACATTCGAGCATTTTATCAATATTGTTGGTACTAACTTGAAAAATCTTCACAGTTTCTGTATACTGTGAAATCGTTAATCAATGACGGTCAATGATCAAAAGCGTGCTTGGCGTTAAATATCATTTTGTGTGTTCTCTTTGAAGTGAAAAGATGGCAGATAAAGAAAACAAGGGTACTCCAAATTTTCTTGCATTTGAAGAATCGACGTTGATTTCTTCAGTTGCTAAGTATAAAAACGTTATAAAGTGTAAGAAAACGGATGCAGAAAGTTCTCGGCATAAGAAAAATTTGTGGCTTCACTTGGCTGAAGAATTTAATTCTATCAGTGCAACTACGCAACGAACAAGTGACATGACGTGGTCTATATAAAAAAATTGAATTGCAGTGCCTTTTGATATTCTGAATCTATCAGAAAACTCATTTTCCGTCCACTTTTTAAAATTATTTCTCTTGTTCGAAATATGCGAGCGTTTCTCCTTAAACCTAGAACCCAGTAAAAAATCTCAATAAGGTATAAAAGTCGTATACAAATAAGTAAATAAACCTTCTCCCACTTCTCTTATCATTTCCAGAAAATCCTCATCATCTGTTAACTCTTCAAAATAATCCACGTTTTCCATTGTAAACAATAAAAAGTTGTAAAATTATCGGTTATATAACATACGTTATGTCACATCAGAATTTGAAATTTATTCCATGAACTTTAGTTAAACCACCATTTTTGGTGGTTCAGTGAATTGCATAGTTAACTCATGAGTTAACCAAAATAATTATTGACTACGTTTCGTAAAACACTCTAGTAGCTGTGATCATGGGTTAACCATAGACATTAGATTAACTATGCTTCATACAACTGGCCCTTATAGTATAATATACTATGGTTGAAATAATACCCTTATTGGTGTGAGTCATCGATTGTTAATGCCCACACATTACGTGGGAAGAAATGGAAAAAAGGGAGGTCTGTGATTAATCCTAATCAAAATATCACAATGATGAACCGTTTAAATATATTACAAACGTTAACCCTAATCTTTGACTCACAAAATTTCATTGGTTAATGTTTAGATTACGCGCAAGCGCAACCTATCAATAGAGAGTTCATAATACTATAAAGGCGTTACTTTAGTAACGGCGATGTGTCTTACGTCTTATTATACTGTCACACTGACAGTCCCTGTCAGGTCTGTACTTTGTTGTTTACGGTCAATTATTATTTATGAAAAGTAAATATTAATATTATTGTTTTATTTATTTGAATAATACAAAAATATGCACGGAAAAACATCAGTATTTTGAAAGATCTCAAGTATTTTCAGTTAGAAAAAGAAGCTGGTAATTATTTCATAGCCTTTTCGAATTTGGCTGAATACGATCCTGATGATTTTATTTATCAAACTTCAAGTTATAGTTTAAATAATACCTTTCTTGGTGTGCGTCATCGATTGTGACGTATATTCGGGTTTTCCACATGTCGTTTATTTTATTTGCTATTTTGACATATAGCTAACCTTAAATTTGATAAATAAAATCATCAGGATCGTATTCAGCCAAATTCGAAAAGGCTATGAAATCAATAATTACCAGCATCTTTTTCTAACTGAAAATATTTCAGAACTTTCAAAATGATGATGTTTCTTCGTGTATCCAGGCATATTTTTTTATTATTTAGATAAATATAACCAAAAGATTAATATTCACTTCAAATGAATAATAATTGACCGTAAGCAACAAAGTACACACCTGACAAGAACTGTCAGTGTTATAGTAGAAAAAGACGTAAGACACATTGCCGCTACGAAAGTAACGCCTTCATTATATTTTGAGTTCCCGATTGATAGGTTGCGCTGGCGCGTAATGTTAACATGAACCAATCAAATTTTTGTAAGTCAAAGATTAGGGTTAACGTTTGTAAAAGATTCAAACGGTTCATTATTGTGATATTTTGATCATGATTAATCACAGACCTGCCTTTTTTCCATTTCTTCCTACGTAATGTGATAGAAGGAGATTAACAATCGATGAGGCACACCAAGAAGGGTATTATTTCAACCATAGCTATATATGTCAAAATAGCAAGTAAAATAAACGACATTCCGGAAACCCGGATATACGTCACAATCGATGACGGACACCAAGAAGGGTATTATTCCAACCATATCACATGTAACTCGTAACTCGTAACTCGTCTGAAATGTACAAAGTACAAATTCAGAGGGGTGATTCATTATTCCAATGAAGTCACATATCGTGAAAGTAACATTTTATAATAGGAGACTCTGTATTTTACAACAAATTTGAATTGACCATGTTATAAGGTAGTGATTGGTGATAAAGTGTATTTAAAAAGTTTTTACCACTAGTTCCTGAAAATCAACACACCATATACTTTAAACTGCACAATTTAATATCGTCTGTGATGAATTGATAGTCAAAAATCGACCGAAAAATTTATCTCTTCTTCTACCACAGCTTTTTAACATTTTCAAAATGCACATTACTCGTGAAAACATGTATTTTGGGGCTGTGTTTTTTATTTTTTTGCTACTTTTATTTAGCTTGTCAAATTCGTCATACCAAATTCATTTAATTTACGGATCTCTAGACGGTTTTGTCTCTGACGGAGTCCGTAACGAGTACTGATTTGCGGAACAATTTTCGATAATAACGTTAATTATAATACCTATTTTTTGGCAATCCATTTTACGTCAAGAAATAATCATAGTAACAGTTTATTTCATATCCCGTAAGATTTTGTTAATAAGAAATTACCTTAGAAAATAAAACAGGTGGAGCATTTACCAAATAAGTTTGCGTCCAATGAAAATACGAATATAGAATAATACTTCTCATAATACTTTCGTTTAAACTTATTTTCACCACAAAAACTACATAAATAATCTACGTCACGTCAACTTCACAAATGAGTGATAATTAGGGTGTTGCAAATGGCGACTTCCGTCGCATTTTCTTATACAGCTAATGAATGACAAAACTCCTTCCTGTCTGTTTTATGTTCTAAGCAAATTACTGACCACCGGGCCAAAAAAAGTGTAACCAAGGTTTTTTGTTCCTAATAACAATTCATCGAATCCAATTGGTTGTTTCCTTGCGTTTTCTAGTGGTCGTCCAACTCATTTTTCTGTGAATTTTTTTGGGGGGTGCACCGCTCACCTCTATACAAGGCGAATACATCGGTTTCACAATTTTTTATAATTTTATATCGGAAAATAAAAGTTTACCTACACCCATACTGGATAGTTTTTGTAATACACTCAGGTACAAAGAATTCGATCCATGCAAGGGCAGTGACCTTAGTTCAAGATGGTCGAAGCCAATATTATGCGGCTGAGGTAGTAGGTGTTACTCGTTTTGCAGTTCAAAGAACAATTCAGCGGTTTAATGAAACTGGAAATTACACGAGGAGACCAGGATCAGGGGTGCTATTCTCGAGTCAATTGCGTATACGAAATTTGATGGTCATCGACAATTTGCGTATGACTTGTAGTTGTAGGTATTCTCGAATCGTAGTATACGAAATAAAGCATCCGCCAGTCGTACGAATTCACACGTATGGGTACTAGGCATACGAATCTTCTATGCGAATGCGAGTTTTCATAAGGGGCATGCGCATATGGCATCTTATGATCAAAAAGAAGGGGTAAACCTCTATTTTTTGTTATGATTGTGTAAAGTTTGAAATGAAATTTCAAATTGATTTGTTTTTTGTTTGATGTGGGTGGATGGACAAGTCAATTTTATGTGAATAAGAAATATCTCAGTTGAGTTGAGTTGTGGATGGCTTTTAATAAAATCCACCAACTCCTTACGCTGATCGGATGTTTTCTCCATATGATAATATTTCTATGAATTCAGTTAAATCTAATTTTCCGTGTGTTATTTTCAACAGGCAACTATAAGATAGGTTCAAGTCAGAACGTTTTCGCGGTTTTTTCGTATATAAACAAAATTTTCATTATTATTATATTGTAAACATGTTGTAAACCATGAGAAAATTGACACATTGGCAGTTTTGGCACAGTGTTGTCAAGTTTTCATCCGACCACAAATTACGTAGACGAATGAAGAAGTCGTATAGTGTTCAAGAATGCACATGAGTCTTAGTATACGATTATTTCCATACGTAAAAGTTCGTATACGCTGCGTATACGTATTAATGCGTATGAATTCGAGAATAGCACCCCAGGCCGTAGAAGGGCAACATCCGCACGCGATAAGAGATTATTAGTTTCTTCGTGTTTGAGAAATAGACATTTAACGTCAGTTGAGCTGGCAAATCGTCTGAGCGAAGTAAGAAATGTCGATGTAAGTAGGTGGACAGTTCGTCGACGACTAACTGAAGCTAATGTATATTCCAGAAGGCCAGCTCTATGTCCACTGCTATCCATGGAACAACGCAGAGCTCGGCATGCCCAATGTAACATTGCAAAAAGAATAAGATACCGAAGAGGCTCAGTTATGGTTTGGATCGGTATAAGTTCCGAGGCCCGTACTGACTTGGTTCTTGTAGAAGGATGTTCTATGACAGCAATTTTGGATGAGCATGTGGTACCTTTTGCCCCATTTTCATGGCCTAATTTCATTTTCATGGACGATAACGCGCAGCCACATCGTGCAAGAATCGTTAATGAATATTTGGGAGAAGTCGGGATTGTACGTATGAATTGGCCATCTTCAAGTCCAGATCTCAATCCTATAGAACATCTATGGGACACTCTAGGAAGAAGAATCTGATCACGGGTACCCTGTGCTAACAGCTTGGCTGAACTTTATGTGGTGCTTCAGACAATATGGGACGAATTGGACCAACTCGACGTCCAACATTTAATTAGCTCTATGCCAAGACGTATGCAGGCTGTTATAAGCGGCCGGGGAGGAAATACAAATTATTAATTGAAAAAAATAGCACACTAAACATTTTATTATAACCATTATTTTGATTACAAAATAAACTTCATTTTTCCATTATTAGAATAAAGCCAATTGTTTCCATAACAACATGATTTTCTTGTATAAACTGTATTTATTATTCATACCTTCAATATTTAAAACCGATCCAAAACTTAAATGGTCAAATTTTTGTCTACTTTGCCAAAAAATAGTCGTGGATCGAATTTTTTGCACCTAAGTGTATTCCAATTTTGAAAAAAAAAATTATTTCTAACTGTAGAAAGTCTTAGTTTGTTAACCAAGGAATAAGGCACACATTTTATATATGACGTACTATTATTAGGTACTTATTATTAGTTTTTGTTTCGATTTTCTACATTTTCTTAAATAAAATAGTAGTTTATTATACAGCATCGTAATTTTTTCAACTCAAGTTTATTTTTAAATTTAAAAATCCATCACACCCAATTTAATTTATAGGTTAGAAAACAAAAATGATGTCTCACCACAATCAGACAAATCTTCTTTGGCCGCTTCTTTGGCTCCAGAATTAGAAGTAATTCAATTCGATTTATGTCATCTCGACAAATACCATCGAGAAAATACAATGTAAGTGAAATATTTTATAGGAAATAATTTATAAAGGAAAAAAGGCAACTGATTTAATTTTCATTGGAAGGAAATATTCATGTTTCTTAAATTCAATAAAAATGTACTTGCTACGAGCTAAGTTCGTGTTGTCTAGTATTTTCTTCAACTGATATTATTACAGTTGTCAAAATTTCTTATTTAATTTTGCTAGAAAATTTTAGCGTTTTCCGCTTTTAGCACTAAACACACTCGTACCTGTAGTACAAATAGATCATTAGAACTGTAGCTGAACGTATCAAGAAATGACGAAGAAAATTATAGAATAGGTAAGAATGCGCTACAATTTAACTATTTTTATGAAAGGTTTAGGAAACAACCAAATCAGTGAATTTTCCAAAATTCATTGTCAACCGTTCTATAGATAGACTACTGTCAACTTTTGAACTTGATGCTGTTATTTAGTTTGAGTTTAACAGCCTCTGGTAGTAGACGGCATGCATTTTAACGATATTGACAAAACTCAACAAATATTTTTGAGATTTAACGTTGAATGCCGTTGGAATTAGATATCTTCATTGAATCCTTTTATTATATTGCTAAGGCTAGAACGTTTTCTGTTGTTTTCTCACCTTTGAAAATTTTGAATATCAACAAAATTATATGTCAAATAATATGTTGTAGGACCTACTCTGTGCACTTCACTATTCACAAGTTCGATAGACTGAATGGCTTTAGATGCTTTAGATAATATAATAAAATTATTTATAGCTCATAATAATGTAGGGTGTATAAATGTGTTTCAATGGATTTTATTCTAATTATGGTAGGTTATATCGGGGTCACATCGATTTGTATTTTTAAATGCTAAAAAAAAAAAAATAATATAGGGTGACAGTAGCCAATACAATATTTCTTAAATGCGTTCGCATGAATATTATCTATTTATTTTTTTGGTTCGTTAGAAAGCTCTAGATATAATTTATGGACAATGTACTATACTCTATATTATCTTTAACTGTTTCGGAAATATAAAGTATTTTCAGATCTATGACAAACCTTAGCATTAAAAAAAATTATTTTATTTCACAAATACTTATTTCCCATTCAGCAAAATTTTATGAATATCATACTTCCCATTTATAAGATATTCACTTGTACAACCCTGTATCTTTATTACAAGTGATGAGCAAATTATGATTTTTTCATTGGTTTTATTGATACCAGAAATAAATAAGTTCTAATTTCTAATACAACTGTTTGAACCGGTAGCCATTTTGATTTTGAATGTGAAATAATGTAAAATGGTCCCCAACCAACCTACCAAAATTCGAACAAAATCTACTAAGCCAGTAAACTTATAATTAATCTATAGTTTGGCAAACCTATCGAAAGCTACGAGGGTTCGGTAAGGAGTGAGGAAACAAGGCCAATATCTATCATAAACGTACCAATGGCATATGGTATTTTATAAAAGTTTTGAATACATTGTGTGATTATGTATATACAGATTATGCATTATACAGGGTGAATCACGACCAACGGGATGGAGGTTTATAGCGAAACGGTGAAAGTTTTAAAATGTTTTTCACTTTATTAGTTTGTACATTCATATAGGCTACATTTTTTAAATTATTTTGAAATATACAGGATGTTCCAATGAAGTGTGGCGTATCAAAGTTATATTTTTTCTTATAGGACACTCTATATTTCATTGCATTTTCTGATTGCCTCTAAAAATAAAGTACTCCTTCATAATGGTTCCATATACCTAAATACAGAGGGTTCCAAGTTATGCTGACTTTTTTTTTTTTAAATGTGAACATTTCGAAAAAAATTAATAACTCATTGATATAACAAATTCTAGCAAATTTTCTCTTACATCTGAATAGTTGGACATTTGTTGAATGTATTTCACGATTGAGTACTAAATATCTATTCACAGGGTGTTAAGAATTTTCAGTTTAATTATTAGATCCTTAAATGGGTAATATCGAGCTTATTTTAAATGGAACACCCTGTATTTTGATAATTCACTATATTCAAAATAATGTCTTCTTCTGAATGGTATAAGGGTGTCCTATACCTAGGTATTATACTTTTCGTGCAATTTACAATTTTCTTAAATCGTATGGAAAATCGAGTTTAAAACAAAAAATTCATACAAATCTAGTCGGTACCTAACTTAATGACATGTCATTTCATGACATTTCTCTGTTAAACGAAAGAGTCGACATGATACTTTGCATTGGAGGATGTTCAGAAAATTGTCTCCTAGCATCTAGAGTTTATGCTCAAGAGTACCCTGATAGAATTCACCCAAAGAAGGAAGTTCTCGAAAGACTGTTCAATAGATTTCGTGATACTGGTAGCGCTGCATACGAGAAGGTGGCCAAAACTAAACCAGCTACTGGCGACAACGCCAACGAATTTGATGTACTGCTGTCGGTTATGGAAAATCCTAATACCAGTACCTACTAGAAATATTGCAAGTGAACTAGGAATAATCAAATGAGTGTGTGTAGAATACTCAAGAAAAATTGCTACCATCCGTATCATATCCAACTACTCCAGCAGATGACACAACAGGATTATGATAAACGTTTAAATTTTTGCTTATCGACTTTGGATAAAGTTGGAGAAGATCCTGATTTTTTCAATAATGTCTTGTTTACTGACGAATCAACTTTCCACAATAATGGGTTAGTGAATAGACATAATTTTCATTATTACGATACAGCAAACAAAAATGTATTCCGCACTGTTGATCGCCAACACCGATGGAGTGTAAACATTTGGGGAGGTATTGTGGGCGAGAATGTGATCGGCCCGTATTTTTTTGACGAACACCTGGATGGTAGAAAATTTTTGAGTTTTTTGAAAAAAAACTTCTGAATCCTTAGAGGGGCGATCCTTATAATTGGCCAGCTAGGTAACCAGAATTGACCAAGATGGATTTTTTCGAATGGAGTTATATTAAAAATATTGTGTATTCTACACCCCCTACTACACCCCCTTCTACACCCAGACGATATAAAATTGAGAATTTCGAACGCTTTCCCGACTATAGCAACCGATAGGTTAAATAATGTGGGTAAATCGACGGAAGCTAGAATCACGTGTTGCATTGCACAAGATGGCAAGTTTTTTGAACATCTATTATAGTAATTTTTCATTTTTTGCTTTGAATAATTGGTTGTTTGTTTTGTAGTATTTATGCATTTGCTTTATTAAAAATGAGTTTTTGTTTTATTATGTACTCAAATACTTATCGGTAAAAAATGAGCTAGTGCAACTACAAGTGTGCATATTTATTGGCAACTTCACTGTTTTTTTTCACAGATCGTCAGTTTAAAATTCAAAGAGAATTGCATAATATGTTTTAAAATAGATTTACCATATAATTTAAGAAAATTGTAAATTGTACGAAAAGTAAGTACCTAGGTATAGGACACCCACATTTTTTTGAAAATTGTGAATTATCAAAATACAGGGTGTTCCATTTAAATTAAGCCCGATAAGAATCTAATAATTAAACTGAAAATTCTGAACACCCTGTAAATAGATGTTTAGTACTCAATCGTGAAATACATTCAACGAATGTCCAAGTATTAGGATGTGAGAGAAAATTTGCTAGAATTTGCTAGAATTTGCTAGAATTTTTTTCGAAATGTTCAAATTTTTGAAAAAGTCAGGATAATTCAGAACCCTCTGTATTTAGGTATAGGGAACCATTGACAGGAATTATTTTATTTTTTAGTGGCAATCAGAAAATGCAATAAAATATAGGGTGTCCGATAAGAAAAAATATAACTTTGATACGCCACACTTTATTGGAACATCCTGTATATTTCAAAATAATTTTAAAATGTAGCCGATATGAATGCACTTCCACCGTTTCGCTATAAACCTCCATCCCGTTGATCGTGATTCACCCTGTATACAGAAACTGATTTAATTTTTTTTTTATGGTAAGCCATTTGGTAAAATCCAATAAAGTTGAAAATCGTACTGGAATTGAAAACAGATACAAAATAATTTAAAATCTCCACAAAACATACCCTAATGATGATTATATTCATCAGTAATCCTTATATTTCTCCTTCGCAAGGAAAGTTACCGTAAATTGAAATGATTATTACCATTATTAATTATTCTATAGTTATTAACATTTTATCTCACCCCTTTCCACGAGTATAGGTATTGATTCATTTTAAAAAAATAAACAAACACAAAGCCCCACAATAATCGAAATCACAAAAAGGTTCATGAACACTAAACGCAAAATACAAAAGTTCGAGATGCCAAATAAAATTAAAAATACAATGATAAAAACTGACAATACCAACGCCACTGGATAATCAATATCAGTCAATTGAGGGAGTGAGGGTGAAGAACACACGGACGTGCTTGCCAAAAGCAAGACAGGTTGTTGCATAGCAACGGACTGTTCGATAAATCACCAGGAAACCCTATAACATATTTGTAAAATTTTAAAATTCAGAGATTGGAGAACAAGCACATTGAAGAACTAACGTTTGATCACTATTGGTATGTTGTTGATAATCAAAAGTCCACTTTCTAATTATAATCACTACATACTTAGCGCTTTAGCTTTTTTATAGTTAAACGTAGTAATATCGAATGATTCCAGCCACATTCCTTTCATAGCTTCAGATAAGTTTGCCAAACTATACCGTATCACCAATCACATTGTAACTTATTGCAAAATTTTTTGGAGTGTTGAATTGAAAAATGTCAGTTACATTATTTAATAAGCTACTCTTCATTTTGAAACTATTGAAACACTACCAAAATCCAATTCAACCACTGTAAAATAAACTGTTACACAAAAGTTGGTGAAGTTTGCAAATAGCGGATGAAACTAGTAGGGTTATTTGTATGATTGAGGAGGGTTATCTTCAGAGAGAAGGTGTGGACGTTTTACAAGTTTTCCAGTTGTGGCTTCTTCGTAGATATCAAGCAGCTGGAAACGTAAGAGAAAGAACTAGAAATGGATGACCAAGGTTTATCACCCCCGCACAAGATCGTTATCTGGATGTGTATACCCGTAGAGAATCTCTGAGTACTTGTTGGAACCTGAAACTGCTCCTATATAGTGTTACAGTTTTAATTGGAATAATAAGTTGATAATTATAAGAGGTCTTCAAGGACATTTTGCATTTCGGATTCTAACGCCAGATCCTGACTATGTGACAAAACATGTTAAACAACAAAATTTTATAACTTGTCAAAGAAATTCAAGTGGAAAGGTTAATAAACATAATGTTATACAACAATTTTCTTGCTTTCTAGCTTATTTTATTTCATGTGTCAGTAAATAACAAAGGAAGTTTTATTTGTTTTATAACACCAGCGCAGTGGCGCGTTTGAATTTAGTATTTGTCAGAACTCTCGCGTTGCACACATAGAAGGGGCGAATGAAGTTGTTTCAATATGTTCCTCGAGCTCTTCACGATGGCCGTATCCGAAATATTCGTTTAGACTTTACATCACGCAAGCTGCTGCTGCCTTGACGTTATTCAAATACTACAGCTACTACTGCTTCCAGCAGTAAATTGTACGCTTATTTTGTTTAGTTTTGTTTTTTCATATATATGTAGTTTACTATTTTTTAACAATTATAAAACAAAGTTGTACAACAAATTTGTCAGAGTGATACACTTGAAATATGGAAAAACCGTGGAAATTTTTGAGAGTAATTTTATTTTGACTAATCCTACAAACATCTATTCACAAGAATTCGCGATAATAGAAAACAGGTGTAAAACATGTCGATCGGCTGATTGCGAACAAGTAGTTATTTGGTTAAACTAAAGGGTAATTTGAGTATAAATTAAAGTATAGGTGACATTGGAATTTGATGTAAAGCCCAAAGAGTTAATATTATACAAGGTGTTAAATCTGAAATAACAAAGTTCTCGTTCACTTTCGGTATAACCGGAAGTGAAATGTATGTCAAAAATTCTTGTTTCCCATCTATGCCAATTTTTATCTGAATCGTGTAGGTGACACCCAATATATAGATAGTACAAGCTCGCCGCAAAACAGCCTTAGTACAGGAAATGAACCATTTGGCTCGCAATTTTTTCGTCCAGCATGTATTTACTGAAAATTTATACAGAAGGTTAGGTTATCATTCCGCTGTACGTTAAAACCATGGTGGTCACCCCATCTCGAGAGTGGACTTTTTTTATTACATTTCAACTACAGGAATTGATGGAATGAGTTATACTTGGAAAAAATGTTTCCTGCATTTTTTTCGTAATATGAATATTTTTTGAGCTATTCGCGGTGTTTTTCGACGATTATTTTCTTCCTATTAATTTTGACCAATCGCTATCAAGAATCGGTATGTCAAATATAAATTTCAAGTGGAAAGACTACTTAGCAACTGCCAACCTAGCTGTCAGCAGTTTTTTTTATATTAATTTTATTGTAATTTAAAATGAGTTTGGAGTAATTACCTTTTAGCTTGAAAGTTATATTAATTGTTCTTATTAAGAATTGTTCTAATTTTTTTCTCCCAGTGGAAAAGTTGGAACACTCGTTTCTGAGTAATCTGTTTTAACAAATTACTAAGAAACTCGTTTTTCCGAATTTTTCCGGAAAAATTAAATGCACTAGGCCCCGATTATTTCCTTCCTATTAATTTTGACCAATCGCTATCAAGAATTGGTATATCAGATATAAATTTTGATTGGAAAAATTTCCTAACCACTTCCAACAGTTATTCCGGAAAAAAAATAGAAAAAATTACATGCAAGTGCAGTACTACAAACATAATTAAAAACAATTTAACCGATATGGCTAAGAATACTCCTGTAACCTACAATACTTGTAATTTTCATATTAATTGTAATTTAACAAAAAAGCTATAATTGTTCTTATTATTTTGATAAAACCAATGTTGTTTTAAAATTAAATGTCTATTTAACTCAGGAAATAATCTTACCTCGTGTATCTAATTTTTCCTGTGGAAAAATTGGAACACTCGTTTTTCCGAATTTTTCCGGATAAATTAAATGCACTAGGGACATTACCCACGAAAAGATCGAAGGTTTTTGCGAATAACTCGAAAAATATATATTTTATCGGAAAAACTTTGGAAAGCAAAATTGTAGCTTTTACTAAAATTAAGAAAATTGTATTTTCATAATTTCTCTACGACGAATACGAACTGAGACACGGCATGTAAATGGTTAGCTTTTTTCGTGCATAATTTGAAAGGCTTGAAGTCAAATAACTGAATAACTCCACATTTTCCATGGAAAACTTATGGAATTTTTTGTACAGTATAACCAGGCCTTTCAGAAAAAGCATGAAAATTAAGTGACTTATTATTAAAATAAGGTCGATATCCAGCACTCAGTGAAAACAATAGAAATTTAACTTGTGATTTTATTTATATATCAATATATCCAAGAAGTTTGACCTATTTAGAATGCCTAGTTTAAGAAAATATTGGAGTGTAAAGAGAAAAACGATTTTTCGCAATTTCGTATCTCTCACCCTTTTCTTCAAAATATCTCCCAAAATTTTAAATATCTGGCCTAGATGTAGCCGTTTAAAGCCTCTATTTACGAGCGAACACCACCCTATTCGAGCTCTTAAACTCACCCCATTTAAAGACTAAGGAATCTTAAGAAATGTAATTTACACAGTCTTATAGTTCTTCTAAACCTCCGCAAAATCGTTTTGGAAAAAACTTTTTATTACTAAAAATGGAGGAGCAATACTTATTTAAGAAATCATTCAAATTTTTTCTCAATTCGAAATGCCTACATAACCGGTATATTTGGCAGTAATACGTTACACGTTTTTTCCCATTTATATCTATTAAATGTAGTTATGTGGTTTAAGGAAAAAAATTAAAAAGCCTTTCATTATCAAAATTACTTTTTCCATCGACTTCTGTTGTAATAAAAAATTTCTACCTCAGAGATGGGGTGGCAACAACTCCAGGGTTTAAACGAGCCGTGGCCTAATTCAAAAAATTATTTTTGGGCTTTAACCTACCTTCTGTGAAAATTTCAAGTGAATCCATACTGGAGGAAACATGCGAGCTTCTTTCCTGTACTAATTACGTTTACGACTATTTTCGAGAAGAGTTCCATTAACACAAATTCATAAGCATGGCATGTGTCAATGAACATGTGAATTGAAATAGAGGTCGATATTGTTCACAGATTAGTGGATGTATGGACGGTTTTCTGATAATCGGTGTGTTCGTGTACGGACTTTTCCGCCAGTGTCTAGAAATCTAAGAGCAGGGGAGGAAGTACATCTATTCAGAGGTGGTAGTGTTGATGTTTGGAGAAGTATTTGTTCTCAATTGATTAACAGCATCATCATAGATTTGTTTCACTCTGCTATCGGACCAACTTTCCTCTTTTCAGAAGTTAGTGCTCGACCGCGTCGTGGTCGAAGACGCTTTGAACTTCCCTTGTATATTTGGTACTGCCCCTCGATCGCCCGACCTCAATCCCATCGAACGTGCTTGGGACCAGCTACAAAAAGCCTTCCATAAATCACATACCCACATAAACTCCAATCATAACATGACCAAAAATCGTAATTTATTAAAACCCAATCTCCGAATTTCCCCAATTTTTGTGGAGCAGTTTATTGGAGAATAAAACTTTGACATTGGAGTGGAGATTATTTTTTTTGAAATAAAATGAAGTGTTGAATAACTGATAAAGACGAAGTTATTGGTAAAACTAAACTAAGAACAGAAGAAATTTAGAAGAACCGAAGCCAGAAGTGATGGAATTTTTGTTATATTATGCGTTTTTGCTGAATAAATAATTTTTCTGGTTCTTAATTTTCCTAAAACAAGTCCTAAGGTTTTATATCTTAAGAGTACAACTTCGCTACAAGTGTAACTAGATAGAACCACATTCTTTTTTATACCTTCCAATCCTTCAGCTCTGAAAATTATAATTTAGTGAGATGTATAGTTTTTAAAATTATTTCGCCAGATTGAATTTCAACCACCCTGTATATTTAGTTGATTTACACAAATTTTACAGTATGTTGTGTACGTACAACACGATTTTTGCTTTTGTGCTTTTGTATTTCAGCTGAGGGGCGCGCCAAGCATCTTCTGCGCCGTCGTATTAAATACTGATAAGCGCCATTATTGAATACTTTGAATTTTAACGTCGGTCTCTGTCTTTGTTACCTCCTTGAACTTTCCCATAATTCGAAAAAAGACAATAATTTAATAATCGTTAAAATTAAAAAAGTTACAAAATAAATACCCCACAGGTCAGTCTTCTGATTTCTGTATATTCAAATTTGTTGGATGAAAATTTAACTTGACGGCACCCTCCATGCCGACTTGCGCAGCACGACCTTGCCCATATGAATGGCGCGTTCCTGTAGCTTGAAAACAATTTTTATTCAAAAGCTGTTGACGAATTTCCTTTTTCCTTGTTTTGTAGTGTCGTCAATGTTAACAACAATTCTAAACAGCTTTTGAGATAATTATCTAGGGCTACGCTATAAGTTGCTTTGGCAGTCGCAAATGGTTTGATTGAATTGTTTAAACCTGCTTTTGTGCCTTTCTGATCTAGTCCCAAGATTTTGATTATAATGAGCTGAAAAAACGATAAAAATTCTTCCTCTTATTTTTCTGATATAGACCTGAGACCCTATGAGAAGATGAAATAACTAAACAAATTATTTATCTGCCACTGTATGGTTGGTGAGTCAGATGATACCTTCTCCTGTAGATTGTGATGTTAATGCAGGAAGTCTTGTCCATTCAACAAGATCCTTTTTGAAGTGGAACTTCCTTGGACGGTTTATATCTCCACAGAGTACGTCCTTCGCATTGGAAGATGATATATGAGACTGTATTTTCCTACTAAAAGAGGTAATCTATCGGATTACCCGCTGGAACCATATCAATATCTTTTTTTTTGTTGCTGTTGGGTGGAAACGCTTTATGCGGGTACAGGTTCTCCCCTTCCCCGATAGTGTGAGACACCTGATACTCACTTAAACCACCTCCTACGAGTATCAATATCTAATCTAATAGTCTTCCCCCTTACCTATTTATCACTCTTCCCTTCTTCTTTTTCTAGTCATAGCTTGTTGGTTTTTCTTCGTCAAAGTTCCTTTTAAATTTCTCCACCTATTACTGGGGTTATCTTGTAATTTACTCTTTACACTTATCAGTTTCTACCTTGCTGTTTAAAAGGTTCTACCTTCGCTCTCAATTTATTAATTTTACTTCTTGCTTTTCTATTTCAGACGTCTCTTAAGGACTAAAATTCACCAAATTTCTTTCTCCCATTTTTTTTCTTGGCTTCATGCCAAAACTATCCTAGAATCAACATCTACAACGCCCAAGTACTGATCTAAACTCGAAATTCGCTTAAATCAATTTTTACCGAACAAATTTTATGCTCCAAAATCACATTTTTCGCATATTTTAGCGATGCTCGTTTAAACTTTAAACGCGTTTTTATCAAAACCATGTTTTCAAAATCGGCGAGCAGTAGAACTGAAAAGCTTACATCCGATTGACCTGAAATTTTAACTGTAGCTTCTTCATTAGATTATCTAGTGAAGTACACACGATTTTAGCGATTGATTGACAACAAAAAAAGTTATAAGTAAACAATTGAAGTCGATTTTTTTTGTCGAGAAAAAAAAATTCCCCCTGCGAAAATTTAAGCTTCTGGATAATCAGTGAGAGTATTTAAAAAATTAATATGATCTTAATCTTGGGACTAACCAACTTCCAAACTCTGGAGGTGGCGGTACGGAGAGACCGGTGCCCGAGACCGATGCTTGGTCTCGGTCACTTTATTGTACACTGTCGTCTGCCGAACCGCCACCATAACGTTTTCAATTTTTATCATTCTGTTTTTTTGAAGGGGTCTAACGGTGACTTCTGGCAGTGTCGCCATAAAAAAAGATGATAATAATCTAATAGGCATAAGCATAGGAGGTGGATCTCCATTATGTCCATGTTTATACATAGTTCAAATATTCGACAATACAGCAGCTGCTAGAGATGGAACGTTACAATCTGGAGATGAGCTCGTTTCAGTTAATGGGCAATCGGTTAAAGGAAAAACGAAAGTGGAAGTCGCCAAGATGATTCAGTCAGCCAAGGTAGATATTTTTGCTTGTTTTCTTTAGTGCAGATAGTGAATGTGTACATCCGATTAAATTTGTTCCATGACCCTTCTACAAAAAGAAAATGGTGATAAATGTGCTAACAATGCAGAATACAAATACTTCCTCTAAAGTATTAGCACGGGAAGATGCAGCTACATTATTGCCATACATTTCTGTGAACAGAATAATTGTTCACTTTCCAATATTCCTTTTGATTTTCAGCATGTGGAAGATAAACTTGTATGTATGTATGTATTTTGGAATTCTGTTGAAAGTCTCAGCGCAGTTTTACTTTGACTCATGCATTCATTTGATCTTAGCAGGTTGTAGTCACTCAAAGCCCTACTAGATATATTCAATGGTCAGATCTTCTCGTTTTCTTGGCTTAACCTATTTCTTCCAATATTACATTGGAGCCGATTCCGCAAAAGGGTTCCAGCTCACAAAAGGGTATTTTAGACCCCCTCTTTGCTGAGTCATCTGCTATTTTCTGTGTCCTGAAATCCACAGTAAAGTAACTATATTGTTCTCGACTAGCTCATTGAGTTTCTCTAGGCATTCCCACACCATTTTGGAACTGATTACACAAAAGCTCAGAACTTTAATGGTTGCTCGACTATCCGACATTATAATAATCCTTTGCCTTTTCCCTGTATCCTTCATCAATATTGAACTGGGCGCACTTTTTAATGGGGTGAATTTCCGCTTGAAAGATACTTGGGGTTTCTCCCAACCAACCTGGTTCATGGCCCGAAAACTCCTAAGATAAACTTGAATCGCCTGGCCTGGACAATATAGCATCATATATTTTAAAATCATGTGCCGATATTATATGTCCTTCTATATTACTAATAATAAATGCTTTTTTCAAGTCCTACACAATATCACCCGTGAGTAAGACTGCCTCAGCTACTCCCATATTAAAAAAGGCACGAAACTTGACCCGAACAAATATGGGCCAATCAGTCTGGTCCCTATTGTTAGCAAGGTCCTGTAATCAATTATATGTTACAAAATTTTGTTTTTTTCTTTTCGAACAAAATATTCTTTCCTCCGAGCAGCATAGTTTCATACGAGGACGTTCAAATCTTCTGTTGTATGTAAACGATTGGACCATATCTTCTGATAACAGTTTGCCTACAGACGTTATTTAACTTGATTTTGCGAAGGCTTTTTACCGGCACCCAACGCGTAGGTTACTACATAAGATTAAACATTATGGCATGAGGGGAAATTTGAATAGCTGCACTTTTTCACCTCAACATTATTTTTTGTGCACTTCAATACTATAATTTCTCCGCTGACACCTGTTTTTAGTGGAGTCCAGCAAGGATTAGTTCTGGGACCATTTTTATAAACGGCGGATCTCCCTAATCATATAAAAATAACTTTTTCTACAATCATATTGGATAGTAGGCTTTTTCGCTTGCCATTGACAACGAAAAGTTCACGTTTCTTGAGGAGAGTTACTTTACGCTCGCCGAGCGTAAAAAATTGCAAAAAGCTCGTTGCCCATAGCAACCGATACTACAATAGTAATTTACGTTACAATACCGGAAAGTAGTGTTTTTCAGGTCGAGACAAGCAGATTGCTTAGAAAAACACAATTGTATTGACAGTGACAGTGGGGATCATAGTAAGTATAAAGTATTTGACAGGTACATGAAATAAAAGGTATACATTTATCAAAAGTTATACATTCAATTGATTGTAGAAAAAATGTTAATATGTATTGCGGGCTGAAAGTGGAATTATTGTTCTCAAGCAATTAACGCGCTCCGCTTCGCGTCGCGTTGACTCTTACTTTCAAACAATAATTCCTTACTTTTCGCTCTTAATACATAAATAACTATTTTTTACAATCTCATTGAAAAGTAGTATTTTTTCCATTGCCATTGAAAACGAAAAGTTGACGTTTCCTGAGGAGATTTACTTTACGCTCACCGAGCGTAAAAAATTGCAAAAAACTCCTTGCCCATAACAACCGATACTACAATAGTTATTTTTCTAACAAGTGCGGAAAGTGATACTTTCCCGCACGCTACTGCAACAGTTCTTATATATATAATTTTTATAAAAAAGTATACTAACCCATTTTTCAAAAGTTATTTCATTCCAACATACATACTATACAAAACTTGAACCAAAAACTATTAATTATTAGAAATATTAATTTAAAAAACATTTGCATTCTGTGAATTACTTAAAATTGCAGGTCCAGTAGAGTTATTTGGTGTTCATGGTCACATAAAGATGACGATGAAGGTGACGGCAACGGTCTTAAGTCATTTGTAGATGAAAGAATTTCATTCGATATATTTTTATTATATCAAACCCGGATGGTTTGATAGTTGTTTTGTGACACTAATTTAAGGAATGTACAGGGTTATTCATTATAAATTACCCACCCCCTATCATCGTTATTATTACTTTTAGAAAAAAAAGTCTCGTATAGAAGTTGTTTGGTTACAGCTGAATTTTCTTGATATTCTATCAAAAGTTCAGTAGCGTACAAATTTAAGGGGATACAAAAAGTAATAGTCCTTTTTTAAATGGAACACCCTGTATATTTTAACATTTTTGGAGTAGACTTTTTTTTCTGATCTCAAAAATATATAATATGTTACACCTTGTACCGTTTTTGAGTAATGGAATGTTGTAAATCTTAGTTTTAGTAATTACTGTAAATATGAAAAAGATAATTTATTAAAGTAAACTATGAAAATGACAACTAAAATGTTTGATAATTGACATTTTTCATATAAAGTAATTATAGTTGTCATTTTCATAGCTTACTTTGATAAAATATCTTATTCATTTTTACAGTAATTACTAAAACTCAGATTTTCAACATTCCATAACTCAAAAACGGTACAAGGTAGGGGTAACATATTATATATTTTTGAGATCAGAAAAAGAAGACAATTCCAAAAATGTGAAAATATACAGGGTGTACCATTTAATAAAGAACTATTACTTTATGAATCCCCTTAAATAGGCACGCTACTGAACTTTTGATAAAATATTAAGAAGATTCAGCTGTAACCAAACAACTTTCATCCAAGACTTTTTTTTCTAAAAGTGATAATAACGATAATAGGGGGTGGGTAATTTATAATGAATAACCCTGTACAGTTTTATCAAAATATCTTCATTATTTTATAATATCAAAAAATTTGAAATGCAACAAAAAGCTAGAAAAGATGTAGATTTCATTTGATGGACTATTTATTTACCTGTTGTAACAATAGTTATAACTTCCGAAGTAAAAAACTATCTAATGAGGTCAAAATTAGCATAATTTTACTTTCAAAACTAAAATGAGTGCGGGAAAGTAGGTTAGAACGCACGGTCGTAGAAAAACACAATTGTATTGACAGTGACAGTGGGGATCATAAAGCAGCCAGGCTAGGGATTGTATTTGACAGGTACTTGAAATAGGAGGTATACATTTATCAATAATTTTTTATAATATATGCTCAAGTGATTGTAGAAAAAATGTTATATGCATTAACCCATGCGTTAACCCTTGCTATCGAACAATAATTCCTCACTTTCCGCTCTTAATACATAAATAACTATTTTAGTTAATTACAGCATTTCTTGTTCATTCCACAGGAGTATACTGTCTTTAGTCACACCTAGGTATTTGACATCTTGTTTCTATTAAAGCCTGCTTCATCAAGTTCAACTTTTAAGGATATATCATGTTTGATATTATCTTCTCATTCAACATTTTACTGTCAGTACCGATCTTTTCTCACTCATTTAGCTGAATAACAAGAAACATACACAGCAAAGAATTTTTACCACCAATTAGCATTTCAAGAGTAATGGAAGACGTCAACCAGATTCTATCCAATATATAGGATCATTTAGTTTTCTTTTGGTCTGTAATAGAAATCTGAAACTGAATATCTTCTAGTGCCTTTTTTATTTTTGTTTATTGACGCATATCAACGAGTTATGCATTAATATCTTCTTTTTGCACGATCGATCTTTTTTGTTTATTTACAGCATCGGTTGTCAATACGGTAGGTTGTGTTTACTGGTTTCTAAGTCTAACACGTCGGTAAGTGATTTACTTACCGTTCAGACGTCGGTAAGTAAATTACTTACCGACGTCTTAGCCCTACATACATTTGAGTGGTCCTAAATAATATATTACTTCATTCATTACACGAAAGGAACAAAAAAAATAAGGAGATTCATATTTTTTTAATGAACAGAATCGAACAGAACAATAAAAAAAATAATAAATAGCATGAAAACAATTTCACAAAAATGCTAATTATGTTTTAAACTGATCGAGATGTATGAATGTCACTTTTGACATTTCGTTCATTCCGAAGAAATTTAAATTATTTTATTCGAAGCTTATTTCAATACGATCGCGCAAAAAATGTCAAAAGCATTTCGAACGTTAAGGGTAATACCGGTCTCCATTCCTGTCGACCGGTAAACAACTCTTACCGTTCTTGATACTTAATATACTGTTATGATCCTTGTGTATAAGTTATTATTTTGGTTAATTTTTTGCGAAATCAAACCACAAAGATGAAGAAATAAGTTTTGTATTCTCCCATATGAGAGATAAGAATTGGATGAATTGTGTGGGCACTGCAGGTTTACTTATCAATATTTATTTTTCTTTGTATTGAAATTGAAATAAAATAGTTAATTATTGTTGTAGTTTCAGACGTGCATAGTCTCACTTTGTGCGTCTTCAAAAATGAATGTTTTGTTTTAAGGTTCTTGCAATTGATACGAAAATAATTAACAGTTGAACAATAGCAATCTAACTCAAGATTACATTAATGATCCTTCGTAGAGCTAATTATTATTTGAAATTTTTTTTTTATTAAAATAACTTTCAAATGTTTGTTTTTGATGTTTGTGTCACTATTTGCGTATCATTTTTGCACATGCATTTAAAATAATTAAAGCTATTGTTTTTTTCAATTGAGTCTTAAGTTTTGATAAAGAAAATAGCACGGATGGAAATTAGGAATACTAAGAATATAACGAACAATCTACGATGTTAAAACCTGAAAATAAGGTGGAAAGGAACTTTAAATATCTTGTAGCCTGGATACTCCTTTTATTTTTCGACGAATTAACTATCCATCCAACTTATTCTTAAGACCAGTTCATATTTGACTTTCACAAATTTCTTGATATTCAAAGATACGCAGGACTTACTATAACTATTTTCAGGACGAAGTTATCATTAACTATAACAAATTGCACGCTGATCCTGGACAAGGTAAAAGTTTGGACATCGTTTTGAAGAAAATGAAACATAGATTAGTAGAAAATATGAGTTCTTCAACTGCGGACGCTTTAGGTCTTTCGAGGGCAATTTTATGTAATGACACGTTAGTGAAAAAGATGCAGGAACTGCAGGACACCGAAGTTATGTATAGAGGACTTGTAGAACACTGCAAAAGAATGTTACAAGTGAGTTAATAATTATTATCCCATACATTTTTTTACAGCTTTCACCAAAAGAGATTCAATACTTGTAGCGTTTCAGAACTTTCAATACAAGCTCAGTCGCTAATTTTAATTTTACATCCTTCAAAGAATTTCGACACATTTTTCCTTGTGAAAGATCTAGTAACACTTTTCTCAAAAAATACGTTGCATTATTTCCTCTAACTTCCACATTCTCCTCCAATTTTACATCCTTCAGAAATGTTTCAACAGTTTTTGCGTTATGGAAGCAGCATTTTTCTCCGAAGGAAATTCAACTCTGTTGGCTTTCCAGATCCTAAACTACCAGTCGTTAGCCCTAAATTTTCCCACCATCTGGAAATGTTTCGATAAATTTCATCTGTTGGATGACCTAGCAACGTTTTAATCTCTTCATATTTCATATTATCTCCTCCAAAGAAGACTCAAGTCTGATGGCTCCAGATTTCTTTCAGTGCCAGTTTTTTTGTCCTCTGGAAATGTTGCCTAGTGAAAGATATATCAAAATAACATATTTTTAATGAGACATGTATTAACAAGTTACTCCACAACTCCACAAAGTATAATAAAATTATTAATAGGCCATTGGAAATAGGAACACTGCTCTGAAAATGGGAACTGTCTTTTACATCAGATTCAATTGTCGTTCGTGCTTACGCGTGATCTTGGCAGCCAGGCACTTTAATTTGGACATTTAAGGTAAAAATATGCCTTTTTTGCTGGTTTTGCGTGTTTTTTCGGATATAATTAATTGAACTTCTATACGTCCAAGGATTTGTTAGTCTTTGTTATTCTAATATTTATGTTACTTGTTGAGCCATAATTTCATAAAAAAATGGGACACAGCCTAAAAAAATTTAACTGAAGTGGGGGCCTATTCTGTAACTTCATCTAAAATTTAAAGCCTGTTAAAAATTTAGCCGGCGCTAAAATCAAATCGGTGTTCGCAAACCACATTGCCCTTAAAATTTTTGAAAGGATTCCTTTAAAATAGCCCGCTAAACTATTATTTTTAAAGACATGTTAAAGTGTACCTTGAAATAATAACGGTAACAAAAATGGTGAAGTCTTGAGGAATTAATTGCAAACCACGAAAAGTAAGAAAATATGTTCAAATTAATAATCTTTATTCTGTAGCGAATTAGGATTACACCAAAGAAGTATTAGTGACTTGAGTGATCCCTTTCAAATACCACTACTACTACTACTACTAAATTTGCAGGCGAGCCTTGTCCTGTACAAACTCAAGCCAAGGTTCCGGCACTGAGGCCACTGGCGGGCCCATTGTGCCATTCCTGCTACCTAGACATCCATGAAGCCGAGCCCTTCAATAAAGGCCACAACCTTTTTCAGTGGATGTCTGCTTGTGTCTCCAGGGGCCATAACAGGGACTCCGAAGATTCCTCTGCGTAGTACATCCCAGTGTGGACACTCTAAGAGAACATGGACTGACGTTTCGTCAGTCATGCCGCAACCCATACATAGGGAACTTTCCTCTACTCCCAAGTTGTGGAGGTGTTTCCTCATACAGCAGTGCCCTGTTAGGAGTCCTGCTATCTTCCTTAGCCTACTCCTGGTAGTTCAGTAGCTGCCCTAGCGTGTCCATCAGTCCATCCCTTCAGTAGAAGTTTGGATTGTCTAGGACCCTGCAGAGCATTCCAATGAGCGAGGTGCTGATTCCTCAGCCACTTCTTCGTCTCCTTGCGTATTCTTTGTTTTGTTAGGCCCAGGGTCGGGCCCGGGCCGCAGAAAGGAGCTGCCACCCCCTCCGCAGCCAGTGCATCCGCCATCTCGTTTCCTTCAAAACCAGAGTGGGCTGGAATCCATTCTAGCCGCACCACGTTCTCGACATTCGTTAGAAGTCCTGAATTGCTGGTATACCCACTCAGGGCTTTAATTGCTGCCTGACTGTCGGAGTATATGGTTATGCGACGATCCACATAGCCTCTGTCTAGGTTTATCTGCGCACATTCCAAGATAGCATATATCTCGGCCTGATATGCAGATACACCATCACCCAATTGTACACATACTTGTGTTCTTGGTTTCCTGGAGTAAATTCCAGCCCCTGCTCTATCACCGGAGCATGAGCCATTTGTGTACCAGACGGCCCCATTAGGCTGTGTATTCCTCTCTTTTTCCCAGGACTCTATCCCGGATCATGGCCCAGTATGGGGTAGTGAAGTAGTACTTACGCAGGCATTTATCAGCCACTCGAGCCAGAGCTGGAATATTTTCCAGGAGCCGGAGCTTCTAGACGTGCCTGCACTCTTCCCCTCTTCGCACGTATCCCAGCCGTTTCAAGCGTAGGAAAGCCCTCCCCGCCTCAGCCTCGATGACATGGTGAAGAGGCCGAAGACCAAGGCGTCCGTGTCATTTTTTTTATATATATATATATATAACTTATAATAATTGCATGCAAGAAACCAAAAACAGTTTATGTAGAGTGATATCAGATTTGTAGGTTAGTTTACCATCAAATACAAATAATGTCCTTCTTCTATCTTGATTAACTTTTTCTTCTTTTTTATTGGAGCTGGTCTCTAGCTTAGCTATTAAATGACCAAAGCGCTGTTGCCAGATACTCTACTTGAAATTTTAAAAGAACCCTTCAAAATAAATAATTTTCAACAGTGCTCTGAAATGTATACTTGCAGAAAAGCATTTCAACCAAAATTTTCCAAGGGTCCGTTATAAAGTTATGTTTAAGAGGCCTCTTAATTTTAAAGGATAAGTTACAGAATAGACCCCGTGTAGTCAACTAAAATTGAAAATATTTGGGCAAAAATATTTAATTGCGGGTTTTGGCCATCAATCATCGAGAAAATCATTTAAAATATCTGCCTGAAAATAGCGTGAGATTCAAATTAAAAATGCTACCTCTTCGCATTTTTTCCTCTTAAAACGTTAAACAAATTTAAATTACTATGATTCTGCTTTATTTCAAATTTTTATGTTACTATTTTTCCTCCCTTCCCTAATCTTTTTATGCCTTTTTTTATCATATTTGATGTTATTATGAGTCAAAATGGCTCTACAAGTAGCATGAAGTATTAACATAACAAAAACTGAAAAAAATCTTGTACGTGATTGAATTTCGATCAATTATATCCAAAAAAACGCGTAAATGACCAATTTAACATGCCTAGCGGCCAAGAGCGGCCATCAAGCCTATGCACTATAAATTTATTGAAAAATACATAAAAACGAACTCATCTCGACAATAAAATCTGATGGAGAATACATTTCCCATTTTGCTGCGTTCCCTAATTCCAACGGCCAATAACCTTCACAAGGGAGTATTGCAACATGTCTCGGTGAACACCCTGTGGTATGACTTCGGCTTTTATTTAACCTTTTTTAAAATTTTAACCACATCCGAGGTTTGGATAAGTTCTTAGAGTTTGGGATCTTTGTTGTAGAAAACCTCTTTATTTCTAGGCACAAATGGAGTTACAACAAGCCATCAAAGCAATGGGGGACGTTTTCTCCGGCTTAGCTGTCAGAGAGCCCCAAGCTCGGGCTAGTGAAGCGTTCAGATTGTTCGGTGAACAACATCGAAATATTGAGAAAGTTGGATTGGAAATGGTGAAAAAAGTCAAACCAGTACGTATTCCTCTTTAAATTGTTATTTAGGTCGTTAATAACGCTGCTTTTTCTTCGAATTATAAGGATAATCAGGATAGAACAAGAAAAAGAATATCTAACAGTAAGAAATCACTTAAAACCATCTTCTTTTTTCTGTCACGTACACCTTGTAATCTTGTAACCTTGTATCATTCGTAATGTTCAACATCACCTTTTGTTAAGAAATTTCGAATATTTATTTTAAAACCTTTTCGTACGACGTTGTCGACCAAAATCTACATTCTTTACACGTCCCGACTCTATACCTTGCTTCAACGATTTTGAGGAATTAAAAACATATTTTATCTGATTTCATTTCTTCCTCTTAATTGTGAGTTGTGAAATGGTAAATGATTTTTTCCTTGGCAAAATAATAATTTGTTCTTAAAGCAGGAATAATAACTTTCTAATACCGCCTTCCCTTGATGTTAGATACAGGTGTTTGAATAAACAATGAATTGAATAAACTATTACATTCAATGTTTTACAGCTTACTCCCAATTTCATATCGACCAATAATAATCAACCGTTTTTCCGGTATTGCTGTGGGTGACCTCGAAATATAAAATAAATAATTTAATTTCCTACACATAAAATGGATTTTTCTTATCACCAGATCTATGGCACTGATTTTTCATAAGGTATCAATAAAATAAAGGTAACACCCGCATAGAGATACTACAGATAGAGGCACAAGCCATAAGGCGCTGTGTAAGGGAGAATTTCGATTTTTAGTTTTTCTAGGTAATGTTTTGTGTGGCGTTTGGTACGTTACTGTATATTAATCTTGCTTCAGTAAAGAAAGTTTTATGTAAAAATGAGTGACGATGGAATTAGCGAGTTTTTCAGAATTTGATAGTACAAGCAGTGAAGATGATTTGGAATTAATTCCCAACAAAAGAGTTGAGAATGAAAATTATTTAGTTAATAATGTTGTGAATTGGGCTGATACATCTTTTAAAAATATTATTTCACAAAATAGGTCCATATACTATTATATTCTAATTAATCCTACTGATCTGATAGTACGAAATGCAATCAGAAAACCGTTCCAACCCGGCAGTGATTTTTATATACATATGTAGCCGTGAGAAGTTAGCGCCTGCGCATATAATCCATCCTAGCAGTTCTGAAACCGTTTCGTGAACGTACAAAACTTGTGGGTTGGAACAAAACTTATATAAACAGTAAAGAACTAAACTGAGAATAAAATACTTGCAGAGGGCTAATACATGAACTGAACACAAATTCGAATATGAATGCAATGCAACAGATGTCAGATGAACGTTAAAGGACGTTCATCAATCACAATTGTTAACCAAGCGCAATCAAAAGTTCCTAATAATAACATTGATGCCAAACTTTCTTCATTCAAATTGAAGTATTACTTGAGTAATGACTGTGGATATGAAAAGTCGCCTCGAGTTAAACTCAAACTAAGTTGAGGTTGAGTATGAGTGACCCTTAAATGTCGACTATGAATTTCACCCTAAGTGCTTCATCGTAGAGTTCAAATTTTCTGCACATAGGTTCACTAACCATCCTGTGCAAATGCTTCCTCAGGGTACAGTGTTCAGTCACCAGGTCGGTAGCTGTCTTCAAATTTCTTTCACCCAGCTTCATCAGTCTGGACAAGAGTTCCTTGTCTAAATATTCAGTAGACTCTGAGTATGGAGGTGTCCTTGTGTCCGCCTCCATTTGAGTTGGTGTTACTCAACTAGCCAGTTCCCGACTTCCCCTCTTATGTCATCCATTGTGATTCCACAAAATGGTTCCGGACCTGTGAAGGCTCCTTTAGAGCCTTCTTTAGCTAGCTGGTCTGCCATTTCATTCCCTGCAATCCTCTCATGTGCCGGCATCCATATGCAAACAGGTTTCGAGCTGGCTTGTTTCTTCTATCTGTGGTATCTCTATGAACACCCCACAGCTTGTATAAAAAAGGCTTATTTTTTTTAAATAATAACATGAATACAGGGTGGCCAATATATAGTGAATAATCCTGTACCTCTTGAAAAAGATGCATCGGTGAAACTCTCTTGGAACTTTTGTAGGTACTCTCAGACGTCGGTACGTACTTGTATAAAGCAATCCCTGATACAAGACTTACAGTGAAAAAATACGCCGATGCTAAATTCGAATATTTAGCTTATTGCTTAAAAGTGAAAGAGATGGATGACGAGGAATGTAGCTACGCTGCCTTACAAGAACCTTTGTATAGAGTCGAAACCGGAAATTATGAGTATAGGTAAAAAATAAAAATGAACTATTCTGGAAGTTATACAATGTTGTCACATTCTGGAATTTTTAGATTGATCCTTAGATGTAGACAACTCGCTCGAAGCAGGTTTGCCAGACTTAGAGCAGATGTACTGGTGAAAATGGAATTGTTGGATAACAAACATATACAATCCTTGGGAGGTCATTTGGTCAAAATAATCAATGGACTGGCAGAGCTGCATTCCAAAACTCTCGAACTTTTTGAAGGTCCAGCATTGTTTCCGGTAGAAGTGGATTTAACTAACACTGCGTTTCAATACAAATCGACCACACCAATACCACAGGTAAATGTTAATTTACTGGATTCATTTGGGTTGTTTATGGATTTTTTTTAGTATCTAGATAACGAAGAAGATGATAAAGAAGTTGAAGAAGCTGAGGAAATATTAAATATAAGCAACGATCAATTAATAAGCGATCTTTCGAAGCCAAGCGAACAAAATGATGATCCTGGGCTACTTTTGCCCGATCTTCCCAGTGATATACAGAACGAGCCAAATTATGATGATATGGATAATTGGGCGTTATTGTCTTCTTTGTGTTTGGACAACAGTCCTCAACATAAGCCGTTATTATCTGGATTAGATTAGTCTGTTGCGATTTTTTTTGTGATTATAACTAAAATTATAAGGAATATACATGTGTACATTGACTTTGTTTTTATTTTTTCTTAATAATTGGTTTATAAGTTTATAGGCATTGCTTTCTACGTGGTGAAGAACACAAAAACAATGTATATGGTAAGCGAATGATTTTTTAACTTCAGTTTTTCGGGTTTTCCCACTTTTTACCACTATTCTCTGACACAATAACTGACTCTGAATTTATTAATACACAAGAATTCAATGTTTTTCGTTCCTACAGTCGATACCACCCAACTAATAATGCTAGGGGCGGGGGTTGTATGCTAGCAGTACGATAAGAATAGTGATGAGCGAGGCTAGTCTTGGTCTTGCGGTCTTGGTCTTGGTCTTGCAGAAAATGCAAGACCAAGACCAAGACCAAGACTAGCTTCAGGCTTCAAGACCAAGACCAAGACCGAGCAGTGCAAGACTTATGCAAGACCAAGACTTAGGATTGCAAGACTTATGCAAGACCAAGACTAAGCCTGCAAGTGTCTTGCGGTCTTGCGTTTTTTAAACATTTTAACCGAAAAATAAAGATGAGCAGATCATTTTAAACCCTCCCCCTCCACAACATATACTGACCACAACTGCTTGTTTTAACGAAGTATTTTTTTCATATACAGGGTGTTCCCGCTCAACTGGTCAAAATTTATAGGGTATATTAATAAAACCTACATATACATATAGGTACTTTTGGTGGAATATTTTTATATTTTGTTTTGTTTTTCTTATTCTTCATCTGTATGCAGTTTTTTTTCAACTGTCATGAAAACTTATTATTTAGTTGTTGTTAAATATATCCATCTAAAATATTAACCTAAGCTCTATTAATGTATCCTACCATATCCTATAACTTAAAAAAAAACACCTATTTTTTTAATCACCAACACTAAAAATAATTTTGGTTTATTTCAAATCCCAGCTAATAGGCCTGCAAAGAAAGAATAATTTTTTATAGAGAGACTTAAAATTCAGTGACTTTAATATAGGGGAAAGTCGGTGAATTGTGCGCACCTAAGAAAAAAAACATATTTTTTGAAGTATGGTAGATGGAGCTTTGAAATTTGGTACAGATGTTCTTCTTTTTATAGGTTATATCCCAAATTAACCAAATATTACAAAAACAATTTTTTGGGCCTAGGGACAAAATAAGATAAAAACTGACATTGCGCACAATTGTCCACCATATGCGGTTAATTGTGCGCACTGGTCAGGGTAATTGTGCGCAAACAAAAAACTACTAAAAACTTTAGGATATAAAGGGTAGAATTAAAACAAGTGATACAAAGAACATTATATATTTATTGCAACTTAAAAACTACAAATTAATGATCGCAAAAGTCACAGATATAACCTTCGGGGGAGTCAACACCACTGCAAAGCTCATGAGCCCATCTGCCGCACCAAAATTCATATTTTTTGCTCGTGTCATCACAAATTAAGCATCTATCTTCGGGGTTGGGTTCCGTGTCATCCATCTCATCATCATCACATAAGTGGTCATCAGATAGGTCTTCTTCAGAGTCACTTTCTTCAAAAACCTTCCTTTTAACGGCCTTTCTATTTTTAGCGGGATGTTTTGCACTAGCCTTACCTTTTATTGACGGTTTTTGTTTTATTTCTTTTTCCAAATTTGCTTGTCTCACTTTTTTTTGTGACTCGCAGGCTAGCAAAACGTCTTTATTGGGCGTCTCTGTCAAAATTTCGGACTTCTGTTTCTTACGGCGTTGAATTTTACTAGTAGATGGAGTTCAATTCTTCAAATGAAACTTCAAGCGAGCAGCTTGAAACGCCACTTGGGCCAGAAATAGTTTGTCCAGCAGTTGATGAAGTGCTTGCCTGAGATTCAACTTGCTTGCAAACTTTAGAAGTATTGGTACAGGAAACTTCAGTCTCTATAACGGACCCAATTTGATGATCTTCTTCGACTGTCAATGTCGGCATGTAATGATTTGATGGCAAAAAGTCTTCTTTGGTAAATGTTTCAGGCTGAAATGGCCATATTCCTGCAGCTTTAAACCCTGCTGTAAGCGATGGGATGTATGAGGTGGAATGGTTAGTAATTCTATTCCATTTTGCTTACAAAAATCATAAATTTCTACAGAAATATGGCTGGAGTGATTGTCCAGAATTATCAGAACGGGTTGATCTTTGGAAGGTTTAACAGTTTCCTTAAAATGATAAAACAGTTGTTCGTTACTCCAGCCAGATTTTGAGCAACTATACTTTGCATGGGGCGGCCCATTTTTTTCTAATGTGCTTGTCATCCGAGCTCGGGGAAAAATAAACATCGGAGGTACGTAGCATATGTACCAGCAGCATTAAAGCAACAAATTACGGTTACCGTTTTCCCCCTTTCACCTGAAGTTTTTGCTCCGAATTGCTTCACTCCCTTGGGACCAAGACGTTTAGATGGCTTCTGGACCGTTGAAATGCCAGTTTCATCTACGTTGAAAATCTTATCATCTTTGAAGTGATATTTTTCGTAAAGCTTCTTTAAATTCTCAAAGAATTGTGTAACCTGTGCTTCGTTAAATGCGGATATTCGATTAATGCTGGTTGGTTCTGGTTTTCTGAGCGACAATCCGTTGTTTCTTTTTAAAAACTGATAGTACCAGTCTTTCCCTGCCATTTTCGCTGTAGCATTTAAATTGTTTGTGATATTATAAGCTAATGCATAGGAATACGCCAATCGCCGAAGTTGAGTTCTTGATACGCCATAAAAGAGTTTAGCCATTTTTAATACATGACTAGCCAAATCCCCTTCTTGTTTCTGCGAAAAAATAGAGTGTCGTCCCAATTGAGGACCCTGGATGTCATTGCCTTTATCATAGTCTTTCTTTCTTTTGCGAATTGTGGATTCAGGTATTCCAAACCTTCGCCCGGCATCTCTAATTGTCCCTTCATTTGTAACAAATAAGATAGCTTTTTTCATTAAATCTGCGTCCCAGCTAGCTTTATTTGTTTTGCGGGTATATTTTGGCATCTGAAACAATAAAAACTACGTGTCATTGTATTTTCAAATTAATACCATAAGAACTTTTAAAATTTAAAAGGACGGATAATTGTGCGCATTGCGCACCATTAACGGACAGAAACTTGCTGGTAATAAAAATTCACAAAAATAAAACTTTATGTTATTTACCTCAAGTAAATTACTCCAATAATAACCCGAACTACACTGATTATCTTAGTCTAAGAACCGAAATAAAAACTTTTTTATTTAAAAAGTTATGGCTTATTTTCACACCGACAAATTTAATAAACATAAACCTGAAAAACCGGCAAACACCATAACCCGGTCGTTTAAGCAGAAAATCGCCCGAATGACAGCGTAACTTTCAATAACAACCAAAAGATAACGCTACGTGTACAGATTTAAACAAATAATGAGCATTTTCGTTTCGTATCATGGTGCGCACCATTGTCCTCCGCGCACAATTACCCGACTTCCCCCTACATAAATTTTTTCAAACTTATAAATAAGATTATAAATTGTTATATTTTTACGTCTTTACATCATTGATACATTATAAAACTATATTTTAAAAAAATTGTCAAAATGAATAAAAAAAATTTTATACTTGATTTATCGCTACAGTAAAATATAAAAAAAAAATTTATGAGAAAGACTGTCCCTTTCTTTACTTTTAATGATTTTAGAAACTATTTTTTCTTATTCATTTTTTTGTAAAAATGGACTCCAGAAAAAATCTTCAAAAAAAGTGCAAGACTTGCAAGAGTCTTGGTGCAAGACCAAGACCAAGACCGCTTATTTGACTGCAAGACCAAGACCAAGACCTTGTATGCAAGAACAAGACCAAGACCAAGACTAACCGGGTCTTGGTCTTGGTCTTGCATTTGCTCATCACTAGATAAGAATCAGAGCTTGTGGCTATATTCCTACTAACCATAGAGTGATGAATAAAAGAGATGTTAAACGTGTAGCGTTCTGTGGCACAAAGTACCACTGTACCACTAGCGCCCACCTTGGCTACAGGTATGAACCAGCACTCTAAGTTTTCAGCATACGCGTTATATTGTACAATATTTGCAATCGAATGATTTTGCACATCAATATTCGTGTTGTTGTCTTTCAAGTAAGGTCTTCAAAGACTAAGAATAACATTGTGCTAAATCATTCAGCTGCAAATATTGTATTAGAATGATATTATAGGGAATTACGGTAGAAGAATAAAAAAAACCTTTGCAAGTGAGAAAATATTATTAATTCAACATCTTTTATACAATGAAATATCCAAAATAACAAACAACAACAGTCAATACCCGAATCTGAATTGGGATGGAAATTGGAAGTTGAAGTTGAGGCCTCGCAACGCCTTGGTGTACGGTATACAATAGGTGCATCCTAGTCGCTTTCGCGGTTGATTTTACAGAAAAATGCAGGAGACATTTTTTATAGATAATCTTTTTTTTTTTTTTATTCTGTTATTTAACGTCGGTCTATTTCTGCGACTGAGGCTAATCACCGACGCCGGGAGCACTCTACCCCTAACCGGAAATTTTTGGTGAACCCACTAGTGTTCCAACCAGTGGTAGCGCTCTTTAACGAGCCCAACATCCATGGATTCGGGACCTCGGTTTTACGTCTCATCCGAAAGTCGGTATATCTACATTATACCTCGGGCTCATTGGTATAATGCCTGCGAGCTGTGATATGCTAGTCCGCTGTAGGCTGTACGGGCCCTATACGATGGTTTTCCCTGGCATGGTCGTCACCCATCCAAGTACTAACCATATCCCACCTTGCTTGACTGTAACTACTACAAAAACGGTTGATTTTACAGAAAAATGCAGGAGACATTTTTTGTAGATAATCAATTTTTATAATGGTTGCTATTGATCTCCGAGCAATAGGTCGCGCGATTTTTGCGATAAACTGATCTTATATTTCCGTAACTCTTATTTAAAAATCTGAATCATCGGAACTTTCAGATACACTATCATCGGAGCTATAACTTTCATTGTTACAGATATCAGAATCGTCGACATTATCAGAAGATAATGTTCATGGTATAAAATAGCACACTCTTAACTTGCGTTGGAGTTGAGTCTCCCAGGAACCATGTTGGTTTTAGAACACCATCTAATAACAACCATCCATTATTTTGCGGATTGAACTTGATACAGTCCGGTTCAGTGGCATTTAACCACATCGAATTAACAAAGATTGTCCGTAACAATTTTCTTTCCAAGGATTTCCAGCACGGTGGAATGTGCGTTGAGTCCAAACCTTCAATCATTTTCTTAAATTTTTCATTATTTTGTTTTGAAGCGTACATTTTCTTAAATAATAAAAATCTTGCGGAATTTACATTTTGACACTATGGGAGTACATACATAAGGCTCGTAAGCTCTTGGACTGCATCGATTTTGGTTCCATTAAAAATTTCAGTAGGATTTGTGGAAGAAGCAAGAACTTGTTGAATTTGGTGCTGCTTAATAAATAGATTCAAGGGCCGAAGTTTCCCTTTGTTGAAAAATGCAGCCGTGTAGTCGCAACCCGCTATGCGCTAGCTCTGTTCCACTCTATTGGAATAAATTTCAATAAAATAATTCAAATTTCTTCGAAATGAACGAAATGTCAAAAGTGACATTTATACTTCTCGATCAGTTTAATAGTATGTTACGTAACGTGTGTGGTGAGGAGCATTTTACGCACGAATGGAAAAGTTACGCACGATGCCGCGTAGCGGCGAGTGCGTAATTCTGTGAGTGCGTAAAATGCTCTACAACACGAGTTATGTACTATACTTTACCTACGACCTACTTGTAGTTGTATTTTCTATGAGAAGCATAAGAAATAACAGTTACATAATTAGAGGTGCTTGGTAAACTCCATCTCTATTACTCTATTACCAATGAAAGAAGCACATTAAAGAACTAACGTTTAATCATTATTGATATATTGTTGATAATCGAAAGTCCATTTTTCAATTATAATCAATACATATACAAAGCCCTTTGGGCTTTTCATAGTTAAACGAGGCCATATCTAATGTTTTCAAATAGTAAATTTTGAATAAAATGGAGACGTCTATTGACAGTTGCTAAGATGTTGCTAGGGAAGCCGTGCGATTTACTTTACAGCTGTGCGTTTTTTTTACAGTGCGTAATAGACGTCATTACATTGATACCGACTGTGTGTTATTGACTGATTACAGGGGGGTGGTAGGTAAAATATAATTTGCAATTCTTTTTTGTTTATCTACAGCATCGGTTGTCAGGGCGGTGGGTTTTGTTTACTGGTTTCTTAGTCTAACACGCCGGTAAGTAAATTACTTACCGACAACTTAGCCCTACATACATTTAAGCGCAACGATTTAAGTGGTCCTAAATAATATATCACTTCATTCATTACACAAAAGGAACAAAAAAATTAGAAGATTTATAATTTTTCAATGAAAAGAACGGAACAGAACAATATAAAAAGTAATAATAAATAGCATAAAAACAATTTCACCAAAATGCAAATAATATTTTTTTGCGCGATCGATCTTTTTTGTTTATTTACAGCATCGGTTGTCAGGATGGTAGGTTGTGTTTACTGGTTTCTAAGTCTAACACGTCGGTAAGTGATTCACTTACCGTTCAGACGTCGGTAAGTAAATTACTCACCGACGTCTTAGCCCTACATACATTTATGTGGTCCTAAATAATATATTTTACTTCATTCATTACACGAAAGGAACAAAAAAAAATAAGATCTATATTTTTTTAATGAACAGAAACGAACAGAACAATATAAAAAGTAATAAATAGCATGAAAACAATTTTACCAAAATGCAAATTATATTTTAAACTGATCGAGAAGTATAAACGTCACTTCTGACATTTCTCTCATTTCGAAGAATTTTGAATTATATTTTAAACTGATCGAGAAGTATAAATGTCACTTTTGACATTCAGTTCATTCCGAATAAATTTAAATTATTTTATTCGAAGTTTATTTCAATACGATCGCGCAAAAAATGGTATAAGCATTTCGAACGTTAAGGGTGATACCGGTCTCCAAACATTGCTGTCGACCGGTAAACAACCCTTACCGTTCTTGATACTTAATATACTATAAACTGATCGAGAAGTAGGTATAAATGTCACTTTTGACATTTCGTTCATTTCAAAGAAATTTAAATTATTCCATTTGAAATTTATTTCAATACGATCGCGCAAAGAATGGTATAAGCATCTCGAACGTTAAGGGTGATACCGGTCTCCAGCAAAATTGTAGTCGACCGGTAAACAGCCCTTACCGTTCTTAATAATTAATATACTATTTCTTTCAGCTGTAGAGAGTAAAATTATGGAAGAGACAGTTTTTCAGGAAACATTTTAATGTTCCCAATATTTTCTAATGCTGCTGCTTTATCTGAAAACAAATTGCGTAATTATCAAACAGCTAAGAAATACGAAATATGTGTCTGTAAACAAATAATAAATAACCTTCAGTTAAAAACTGATTATTCATTTATATATTCTATTAATAAATGAAAAAAAAAAAACAAAAACAAATCAGTGTTGTGTTGAAAAATGTCGCTGCAGCATACTAATGACTTAGTACTCAATTTGATTTCAGTAAAATGTAACACACAAACGTCAACACACAAAATACTTTTCTTGATATAATCATGAACAAATAAAACCATACTTTATAATCGTAGTACTTTACTCTTACCCAGACTAAAATTAAATTACAATATCTAATACCACTTCTATTTTTTTCGAGATTCTATATAAGTAATCAAATATCTTTAAATATTATCTTTGACGTAATGTATTTGAAAAACTTGTCTATATTTAACAGGGTTATTTTACATTATTTACAGTTACTTAAAAAAATTTCCACTATTTTAAATATCTTCTTTATGTTCCTTGTGGCATATTCATTATTTTGTTTGATATTTTTTTAACAAATCTGCAATCCAGAGAACCTACAAATGAATTAAACGCATTAAAAATAAACAGGCCTTATAATTTAATGCATCTATTATCTTTGCACAAAAAGAGTATCTTTGATTGCCTATTAGCCTTCGTGAGGGATGCAAACATTTGTACATAGGTAATTGTAGGAGTATTGTTTGTGCTTTTCCGTATGTTAATTTCAACCCAATCAATCCGAGGTGCATCTTGTTTTGTGTATACAGAATGCCCTGATCGACCCCTGGGCGAAAAGCGTGTAGCCTTTGTCTGTAATCTTTGAGGAAGAAATTTAATGTAGTATAGGGGGCAGTGATGCTTGAAAAATCTCGCAATAATGCCAATTACTCCAGAAAACTTCATATTCCGTTATTGATATTTTGATCTAGTTTTTCTAATTTTTTCATTACTTGGCAGAATTAACTGCATGATCCCCACACTTTTGTGATTTTTTCTAATGTTTTGCATTGATGAAGTTACTCACATTTTTGTTAATTTTAGGAAATCATTCGATGTTTTTGGATATTGTTTAATTTTTTTTGAGCTCTTTACTATCTTGTAATTTTATGAATTTCTCTGTGTTCTTCCCCCAATTTGGAGGAGTTTTTGTTGTTGTTTTTGGCATTTATTACAAAGTTTCTCAGAATTATTGACACTTTTGGCAAATTTGTGGAATTTTGTTTCTTTTCGTGGAATGTATGTGGAATTTTTCATTCTTTGAAATAAGTAGTTATTGGTGTTTTTATGGCATACTATCCAATTTTTTGCATTCATTGCGAAATTTCTCAGAATTTCATAAAATTTTGTTTTTTTAGCATTATTGTTAATTTTTTCCTGATATTAGATATTTACGTCGAATTCTCCAATTCTTGTGGTTTTCATACCTTTTCTGAATCTTCATAATTTTATGGATTTTTTTTGTATTAATTGCAAGGTTTTTTTGAGGATATCTACATTTTTGTGGTTTTATTTTAAGGAACTGTTCGGCATTTCAAGGAATTTTTCCATCATTTTTATTGAATTTTTCTACTTTTTTGTAATTGTGTGTATTTTTCAAACCAATTTTGTCAACTTTGCGTCATTTTTGGTATTAAAGCTGCCGTAGCTTCTCTACGTTGCATGCTTATTTTGCGCGCAGTGTAAAAGCAAGCAAGACAGAAAAAATATTTTGTGTGGCAATCTGCCTAACATACCTACTCAAAAATATTTTGCTTTTATTTTCCAAGACCTTACTACGTCACAGTTGGTAATCACGATTTCAATGTATTCATCAAACTCTTTATCATTCGAAGAAAATATTTATACAAAAAAAGGAAAATCCGAGAATTATAAAATTGAAAACAATTTACTATAACTGCTGATACTGGATTATATTGAACTCACTATCAATTGCAATATATTTACTGTTTCCAAGCAGATTTTGTAACAAAGTATTATTTCGAAAGAAATAATAAGAACAAGTTCTTCCAATAAGATTATGTAATAATATAACGACGCTTATTTTTGAACTTGGTAAACGCTTTTGGCACTATTTTTTATTATTTTCAAATCAACATATACGCTTTTTACAAAAAAATATCTGATAAGGATGATCTCCAAAGTATCATGAGTACTTTTTAACAATTTGACTTCCACATAAAACTCATAAGTAAAGTAACTTACAACTTACAACTCAAAACTGCAAAACGTTAAAGCCAGGAAAAGAGAACCTATCAAACGCTTTTTCGTGGTCAATAAATGTTACTTTGAATATTCGTGTCTGTTTCAAAATCCTCGAGTGAAAATATTCATTATACACCAACGTGGTGAAGACTGTTATTATTGACCAAGCACCAAGATTATTTCACGAGCGGATTTGCCCCGAGCGGAGTATGGTGCGAGGTTTATAAATGTCTTCAACACCATGGAGTACCTATATACAATTTTTTCCACTACTAGCCAAATTTAGGATACAATTTAAAAATAAATCACAAATGCAGCACAAGAAGCGCTTACACCGTCGTCTGACTGACAGGTACACTGTCAATTTTCGATATGAACGTACTCGTTATACCATTAGTCATTTTTGGTTGAGAGCGAATTTTAAACTGATGGCATATTTATTGAAATAATTTTATCTTGATAGGTGATTTCGAGCAGCAAATATGTATGGGTATACAAAATCATGTTGCACAAGTTTTTGTTGAACTACTATCCCTGAATCCTCAAAACATTTGAATTTGTCCATTATTGACCTAGGTTAATAATAAAAAAAATTATGAACCACTAATAGAGAAATTCAACTTCTCAGTTGGATAGAAGATGCAATAGTTGTCAACTTCACAGCTATTAGTGGAAAAAAGTTATTTTCTTTTATATCCTTATTATTGTTCTTGTAGTGAAAGAGAGTATATGGATATTTAATTTTGTAATTATAAAACTAATTCTAATCTCGAGTGTGACTTTAGTTTAAAGGTCGGTTGTTACAAATAAATTTAACGGTCAGGGTTAATTTGTTGTACCATTTTTTCAAGGTTGAATTAGTTTATTTATTTTAAAAACGAACTGAATGTACTAAGTGTTACGCAAATTGAGAAAAAAAAACAGGTGATTAATGAAGATAATATTTGAAATTGTTATTCGAGAAGTGATGATGATTCTGCGATTAGATAATTCTGTTTTTAGTTAGAGGCTAGTACAAAATCTAGGTCATCTGCACCAAAGTGATGAGTTCACTGTACTAGATATCTATTTCACGTATTCCAATTGTCAAAGGGGCTATCAAAATTTGGTGTTTTACTACTCACCACTTTGATGTATACATTACCGGCTTGCAAAATCAGGAGAAATTATGTTTGTCACTTTACTCGTCCTGCTTCAATAAAAAAAGAAGTTCGTAACTAGTCTGCTTATTTTTCTGTAATATTGATTATACAGGGTGACTAGAAACTATCCTGGCAAACGCAAAGGTATGTATGTACTTTTCAAACCTAAGCTATATTTTAAAAGGAAGTGGTTTGGCAACTGACCCGAAACTGCAAATTTCTTTTTCAACTTTCTCCCATGACGGACGTAAATTGAAACTTTCGGAAAATTATTTGGCGGCGTATCAATTTTTTTTATTTTTCTATCAATCGTATCGTCGGGTGACGGATCTGTGGAAATCCTGTTTAATAAAATAACAGTATAGAAAAAAGCAGTTACAAGAAGCTTCACGCAGTTATTCGATAAAGAAAAAATATTTTTGAGATTCATTGGCTGGAAGCTTGGGACATAGGGTGTTTAAACTTTATTCTTATCACTGTCTGGATATGGAAAAAGTTCCCAAAGAAGATTTTATTATCAATTTAGATGACGACAGTTGAAGTTAAACTGATTTTCGTGAGTGATTTTGTTCATAAATACCTTTACCTACTACCAATATGTAATATAAAACATTATGATACTGATATGAGTCTCGTAATGAGATAATTTACCGCACTAGTGCGGTGAAGTAAAATTAATTGGAATGACAGTTTGCAGAATGCACCAGTCTTCGAATCGCTTATATTCTTTTTCGTATCTATTGCGGGATTAAGCGGGTACTAAGGTTTGTATTGCGTTATTTGCAGCAAGTTGTATATCAGAATCACTTTCATAGTCGGAACTCATGTCGATACAATTATACCAGACTGGAGTGAACGCGTCAAAATTGACAGTTCGCAAAATAAATCAACAATGAGCGCAACGCTTGCTGTTGCATCATTAATTTCAGGAATATTGACTAATTTTGAGTGAATAATTAACATTATTGGTAGTAGGTAAAATATTGTACTATATTCGTATCGGAAATTCATATTACGATATTAAATGGGTTAATTTCCCATCTCATTTCGTAATATGAATCTTTACGACCCTTATATCGTAAATATCTATTAAGTTTATATAATGATCATTTATTATATTATAACTTTGCCGAATATTTTTCTTGTAACTCACAATATGGTTTTAAAAAAGAACAATCGACCACTCAAGCTGTTCTAAATACTGTTGGTGCTGTAGTTGTGTGCCTTGAGAGCGGAAAGCATTTATTATTACATTTGCTATTGCATTTGCTATTACATTATAGCCATTATGCGATCATTCTAGTGCATTTGACTGTGTTTCTCTAAGTATATTGCTTCGTAAACTTGACTACTATGGTATTAGAGGTGTGCCAATCCTGCTAATTGGGTCGTATCTAAGTAACCGTTATCAAGCTGTATATTGTAAATACTCTTCATCCAATTTTAAATAATTGTTCATGGCGTTTCTTAAGGGGTATTTCTTGGACCTTTGCTATTTATGATTTATATATATGAAAACTATGAAGCTTTGAAAATTTCATTTTCAATGATACTGAAGACTAATCTTAACTATGGTTGTTGTCCAATAAACTTGAATTACATTTGGAGAAGTCACAAAATCTCTATTTTTCCTCTGATAAAAAAGCTGAAAGTATGAAATTGTTGTTTTTTTTTTCTATGTAGACTTTTTAAAAAACAAATTATAAATCTCAGTTTTTGTACTTTGTCAGCTTAAACGAGTTGGTAGCTTTCGAACTTCAAAAACAGTTCACTTTTACCTTGTACCATCCCATATTAACTACAGAGTTGTGCCTTCGGCCAAAGAGAGCAATTGGGATTTTAATAATGTAGGTACATTGAACACTGTCAGAATCTAGAATTTTTAAAAGGTGTTGATACCCACTGGACATTCTTTTTATTGTTGTTATATTGTAATTTCAATTTCACACCAAATAGCCACACGTTCCGGTTTTTAAAGTATATCTTTTTTGTTTCTATTTTGAGTAATATTATCGAGGAAAGTATGCCCTTTGGTGGAACAAATCTTTTAAACCAACTAACCACTGTTCCGGCATTTGTATACGATTCCGGAGAGGATATCTCGATTTGCATCAAGTGACCATACCTACTTACCTATAAATAGTCGATTATTATTAAGTTCGTATGCTAATCTTGGTGCCGGTCCACTATGACATTTTAAAAGACATACGGATTGAATATAACATACAGGGTGGGGCAATCTTCTGACATCGGAGGATTACATCGTTGTGGTGAGAGATAGAACTTCATAGTTTTGAAAATACTTTCGATTCTACAGGGTGTTCCAAAACCACGTAGCAGCACAAACTTACATTTTTTTAAATGGAACGTACTATATTTTGTTCAAGAATCAGAAAGATCTCACCGGGAGCGTTACAAAAATATAGCACTCTAATGTATTATAGGGGTGTTTTACAAAGATATGGCCAATTATTAGCAAAAAAGAACTTCTCTTTAACACTCTGCAGAACAGTAAATTAAAATAAATCAACAGGTCTTTGTGTTCAAATGTCATACACACATCATTGGCTGTGCCCAGTATTAATTACTTTTTTCATCTGTGGCTTCTTTAATACAGGGTGAAACAAATCGCAAATCAAGCAATATCTCAAAATTTTTAAATGAATCACCCTATAAGTCTTTTTACAATTTGTTAGTACAATTAATAAACTTCCAAACGATTTAGTACACTTAGGGCATGAGTTAATGGAAAATCGTAGATATTTTATGATAATGGTCAAAAACAAGTATTTTACGTACACAAATTAGATGGTATTAAATTTTCACATGCAACATCTTGTGAATTTTAACATTTCTAAGGCATAAATTATAAATTATATTTTAAACTGATCGAGAAGCATAAATGTCACAATTGATCATTTCGTTAATTTCGAAGAAATTTAAATTATTTTATTCGAAATTCGAATATTTCAATACGATGGCGCAAAAAAATGGTATAAGCATTTCGAACGTTAAGGGCAATACCGGTCTCCAGCAAAATTGGAAGCTTCGCTATGCTCAGCCTCCAAACATTGCCGTCGACCGGTAAACAACCCTTACCGTTCTTGATACTTAATATACTATTGTTTACTGTAAGTAGGCTAATGCCCTTATAGTACTAATACATATAAAAGCAGTTTGTAGTCTTTACGAAATAATTATTCATCACAAAAAGTATATCTTAGTTATGTAAAATGCAAGCTTGTATTTTATTTTCCAACTTTTTCTATTTTTGAACAACTAACAATTTTGCAAACCAACATTATAAGAACACTCACATTTACATAAATGTACATTGACATTCTATAAAAAGTATAGAAGTTTATCTTTTTAAAAACGAGGATCTTACTCTTTCCAACATAGCTGGAGTTATTGTGGAAAATGCGTTACGAATCCTTTCTTTCACGTCTTCTCTGGTAGTAAGTTCCGTTTGATACAAAAGTTGCTTGATGTATCCCCATAAAAAGGAATCCATCGGTGTGAGATCTGGAGATAGAGGAGGCCATGAAATTGGTCCACCACGTCCTATCCACCTGTCGGTAAAGTGTCTGTTTAACCACTGACGTACACAACGAACGTGATATACAGCTGATCTATCTTGTTGGAACCACAAGTTAACTATTGTGTTTGAATTAACTTCCACAACACAAACGAAGAATACATCAATATTTTTTTGACATTTTTTAGTAGATACTATTTTGATAGTAGCCCACTTGATATAATCAAAAATATGGCTTGATTATGTTTCGCCCATTCTCAAACAAGCCCATAATAACAATTCTTGAAAGTGAAACATGAATAAATATGAAATTTTTGGTAATTCCAGGTACCTACGGTATTAGCAAACATTTTATTTCATTGATTAGATATTGTAGTTGCATCCAAAATTACGATTAAAATGTATGCCTTAGAAATGTTAAAATTTACAATAGGTTGCATGTAAAAATTTAATACCATTTAATTTGTGTACGTAAAATAATTGTTTTTGACCATTATCATAAAATATCTACGATTTTCCATTAACTCATGCCCTAAGTGTACTACATCGTTTGAAAGTTTATTAATTGTACTAACAAATTGTAAAAAGACTTATAGGGTGATTTATTTAAACATTTTTAGATATTGCTTGATTTGCGTTCTGATTCACCCTGTATTAAGGAAGACACAGATAAAAAAGTAATTAATACTGAGCACAGCCAATGATATGTGTATTGCAGAGTGTTAAAGAGGAGGTATTTTTTGCTAATAATTGGCCATTTATTTGTAAAACACCCCTATAATATATTAGAGTGCTATATTTTTGTAACGCTCTCGGTGAGATCTTTCTGATTCTTGAACAAAATATAGTACGTTCCATTTAAAAAAATGTAAGTTTGTGCTGCTGCGTGGTTTTGGAACACCCTGTAGAATCGAAAGTATTTTCAAAATGTGCACTCAGTTACTGTATTAGTTCACACAAAATTATAAAGTTCTATCTCTCACCACAACGATGTAATCCTCCGATGTCAGAAGATTGCCCCATCCTGTATGATTTGCCAAAATTGTACTTAACTGCATTTCAAGTGCTTATGAAAATTCACAATTCTTGTATAAGTTGAAAAAATCACCAGATAAGCAGGATCGGATGCTCAAAAGTCGGTCCTCGACGGTTGATCTGAAATATAACCTTGAAATATTCGTAGGGAAAAGGGAAAGAGGTTCTAGCGGGGTGAAAATTGGGGAGCTGAGAAGTATAACTAAATATCACGCTTCACTCGAGTCGCACTGCGAAAAAGTGTGTCAGAATGAAGTCGTATTTAAAGAAATGGTTCCATAGGCCAAGAGCCGGGTATTTTTTGTAAAAAATGTACGGGAACAGGTATTTTTTTTAATATTTAGGGGTGTCCCTTGAATATAATTCCAAGTTGGCGTCATGGGGGGGCTTCACTTCAGCCGCCATCTTGAAAAACAAGTTTTATTAAATATCTCGCGAACCGCGCATCGTACGACAAAACTGTGGAGATTATTTTTTATTCGAAACTTTTTTTTGTATAACGCATAGGTTTTTGATTATAGCGCTCCAAACTTTTTCCAATATGGTTTTTGCTAAATATTTAGTTAATGGTCAACGATAAATTAAAAATTATAAAGCATGGAATTTTCTATAAATTTCATTGGAAACTTTTTCCCGTAGCATTTATAGTTTAGGAGCTGCAGCTTGGTAAAACTTGCTCCTCGTACATTATCAGTGGCAAATCATTTCATAACGCATAAAATAGCATGGAGTGTTAAAAAAAATGTCAATACAACTGTGTACCGAATCAATTGAAATTTTAAATAATGTGGAGAACAACTAATAATTCATCGATCTTTATTGTTGCTTAAAACGGTATCATCATAATATAAAAGATTGTCAATGAAGCAAAAAACAATAGTGCATCATGCTACATTGTAAGAATTGTTATTGTTATTCTTAATATTATTATTATAATTAATTAATATTATGCTTGTATTATGCTATTTTATATTGTACACTTGTACAGTATTATTTCATATTGTATATTATAATATACCTATTATATATAATGATTTCTTTTTTAATAGAAGAATAAGAAGGTTGGTATTCAATTGGAATTTTTTATTTTTTTTAAATTTACCGTGAATCTGAGTTTTTCAAAAAATCGCTAACCCGTTTCAATTGTTGCAAATTTTGTAAAATACTGTGTATATTCGTCTGCACTTTATTTTCTCTGTCTAAAATTGTTGTCGAAATCACTAAAAGGAAAAGAAGTGTGTAGCATACTGAGCTAACAACCAAGAGGTCCTAGGTTCGAAACCCGCTTTGGACCTGGGTTTTTCTCAAAAAAATATTTACATGTGCTCATAAATCAAATAAGTAACGAGAGAAAACTAGACGCAACATAATATATTGGAAAGCACAGAATTATAACACACAATTCGAAAAATATATACAATTTCTTTTATATCTGACCACATGTAGTTACTGCGCATGCTTACAGCTCAGTGACCGGTAGTTTTAACACAGAGTACGCTATCTAACAAGAGACGAAAGCTTTGTCGGTTCCTTTGAAGTCGGAGCTACACGATATTGAGCGGTAATACGTCGAGGCATTGACACATAAACTACTTGATACACTGAGAAAAGTAACACTACACTAAGAAAAATAGTAGTGTTGATGAACATCCCTCCCAATTAGGTCTATAGAATATTTTTTTAACTACTAACATGAGAACACCTTATTATTCATCTCATGTGTGTGATGAGACGTGGCTCATTTTAAACCTAATCTTAAAATAATACACGGTGAACGGAAGTGTCAACTTGACATTGACAGATAAACTAATTAATTCACGCATGTGCACATAAATTTGCGATCAAGAAAACTACTTTCTTCTCCTCTTGTTAGATGGTGTACTCTGGGGTTTCAACTCTAAGCCACAAACAGGCGAGAGAACGAACACCAACAACTTCAGGGTTCAGTTTCTGAGCCGGATTTGGGGAATGAAGAAGTTTGTGAAGCCATAAAAATTAGTGCTAAAACAATCTTGCTTCAAGACGAACACTGCAATTCAATTATTTTTCAAACACTTAAATAAATACAATTTGTGTTTCCGATAATTTCACTGTTTTTATGATGTGGAATGCAAACAAAACAATGCCAACACAAATGTAAAGCGGCGATGACCTACAAATCCTACAATTACAAATTTGTCCACACAAAATATCAGATCGCAACTAAGTAATTAAAAACATAGCATCTGTTTTATGCGAAACTTGTTGTTTGTATTTTTCAGCGAGACAACAATGCAACGATTATAAGAAATTCATTGAGGCAGGTTGGAATGCAATAATAAACCATAACCAGGTATTCAATAGAATTTTTATTCCCTATTATGTGGCTTTTATGATCCTTAGTACAAACATTGTAAAACTGAAATAGCTATTTGTTTATTTAGAGTATAAAGTAGCAGATTGCATTGTACATCAATTTCTGACAACCCTATTATTATAATAAGTCCCTCTAAAAACTCAAAAATGTACCGGGTGTCCCAATAAGAATGGCTCTCGGCCATATCTCGGGAACTTTTTATGTTATAGCTTCGTGAAAAAAAATTTATAACAAAAATGACCTCGAGAAAAACCTGGAAATTATTTACAGAGTTGTAGGTCCACCGCTAGAGGGCGTATTTGACAGTAAAAATTTTAAAATGTAAATTTTTTCAAAATTTACTCAATTAAGGAGCATATTAAATATCATAATCAGATTCCTTGACAAATTCTGCATATTTTTGATCTGACAAGTTTAAGTTTATATCTTCAAATGAGGGGGTGGGGGAGAGTGGGAACCTTGTTACGAAAAAACGCATGTATTTCCTCTGCTGGACCGATTTTAATAAACTTGATGTTTGAAAGAGCTTTTGTTGAACCATCGAAAATTTGTGAATATGAAGCAATATGATGTATAACACGGATGCTACAGGGCGCTGTTTTTTTTATATTGTGTTTTCTCGTAACAATTTCAAATGGAAACGTACAAATTGAAGTAGGTCTTTGGAAAGTAGACTAAATTAGTATTGAAACACTGCAAACCGCAAGGCGATATCTCTGTCCCATCCTGAGATATCGTAAAAAACAGGTAAATGGAGGGAGTTGATCTTTCCACGTCTAGCTGGTGAAGTAAGTTGTGCTACATTTTTTCAATTATATGAGAATGTTTTATTTGTTTTCAAGCGATGTGTTAGTGGAGCAAAATAAAATATCAATAAAAATCGATATTTGCCCAGCAACAACAAATACAGTTTAAAATATGAATTACGATTTAGGTCGCGCTGTATCAAACACCCAAACTCGGTTTAATGATAACTGATGTTTTTCGTTTGTCCAGTGATAACTAACTACTTATATGTTTCTCATTCTTATCATACCGAAAATATCATTAAATCAAAGTTAACTTGTGAAAACATGACTAATGTATTCGCCGCCATTTTATGCCCAATTGTTACGGTTTGAAGGAACTTATAAACTTTCAAAGATTATTTTCCATCATTTCAGTTCAAATTAAGAGAATAAACACTCACCGCTGCTATAAATCAAGTCACGAAAACTGTCTTCAATTATTTATTAACCTCTTACAATATTTACATTGTCCATTATAATAGATGAGGTTGACCTTGAGAAAGGATCTTCTTATGTTCCAAAATCTTCAAATTAATATAATTGTGCCTACCTTGGTTATGGTTTAGTTGATCAATTGATCACCACTAATTCCCTAGTACATTAATTGACACTTTCCGTTGGTTGTTCCTTGTTTTTTTTTGCTTTGGTCGTAAAGAGGCTGGTTTTCTTTGGGCAATGTGGTCTCAGTGATTTTCGATTTGAATCGGATTTTTAAAGCCAAAAACTGGAAAAGTAGACAAAGTATTTTGTAAAATATCAAAGACTGATTCCCACCTTAGTGGATTTATATACTTTACTACCTACCTGAGAGGCCAAATTTCAACTACGGTAAGTCATCATCGTCAACTATGATCTCTCTTGCATAGGTTTAACCAACCATGGGTTTTCAGGCCTTTTTTTATTTTCCCTGACTGCTACCCAGCAAACTCTCTCATCCTGCAACCTCCTAGAGACGGTAACTGATGCGTGACCTCCTAGATGTGCTCAAGGCATACATACATGGGCATGAACTGCGAGAGACTCTTTTGCGCATACTTGAATAGTATCGCGGAGAAGAAGAACACTTACACCTTGAAGCTGTCTTCCTTAGAAACAAGTAAGATCTAATCTTTACTTTCCTGAAGTAATAAATAGTCCAGTTTGACTTGGTGCGCTTCCTAGACTGTGCCCTTGATGTCTTAACTCTAGCTCAAGCTACCTAACTTATGTGGGATTGTGTAACCCATTGTCTTTTATCCATAAATTTAAATATAAAGATATATCACTTGGTTAAGTTGCATGTCTTAGCTTACATATTATAATAGAAGTGCTAGTTTCAATTAATTTCAATCAGACTTTTTCGTCTGCATAATTTAAAACTGTAAACCAAATAGTACTACTTGGGACTTATATTGTATGGCTCATTACCATTCTTGTTCAATCTATTTTCTTCAACTGTATACAATACCTAATACATACTTGGCATTGAACTAGAGATTTTTGATAAACCCACACCACTCTCCGAATAGTATTAAAATAAGCAGCTAGCCAGCATCCGATATCTAGTTTAATATTACGGAAACTATAACTCCATTCCCTACCTGTTTCAATTGGGGCAAAAAGGGAGGTATAAATATAACACAGTTTCAATAAAACACCGAATTATTGAATGAAATTATCTTATGCTGTGTGGATATATTTTTAACTAACAACATGATAATAACCTGAGGCGAAGTAAAGGAATGTAGCAATGATAAAAATGATGAAAGGCCTGGCGAAAAAAATTCGTAATAAGATTACGAGAGTTAATACATGTAAATTCATTTTTCGTTTACTAACAACGAAGGCCTTCAATGTGTCTTATTGATGTGATTATACTATTTTATATTGTACCCATATCACATGGTCCTACACCAAAGTTTCAATGCTCAAGATTTCGATACCAGGTTGGATTTTTGCAACTCGCTCTCACATATGATATAAGACATTGAAGCTGCTGTTTTCTCTACCCGTCAGCGATTGATTTCATGCATTGAATATAATAGACGACATCTAGGGCGGTACTAATTACGTACCCAGTTATTTAGGTTTCAATTTTTCGAATTATCACATTATTTTAAAATTCGTTCTCATTGCTAGTAGCGACAGCATTACATTCAGGTAATCTAGTGGCAACCATAACATTAGTATATTAACAGTTTGAATTACTGCAGATCACTGTAAGATCTTTTCATTCAGGCTAAATTTAATAATTTCTGTTAACGCGAACCAGCCTTCTAGACGTTGGAAGAACAAAACCTGCCATTTACCTCTTTCTTTCGATATCTCAGGATAGAAAAGAGATATCGCCGAGATATTGCAGTGTTTTATCAGTAATTTAGTCCACTTTTCAAACACCTTCTTGAATTTGTATGCTTCCATTTAAAATTGTTACGAGAAAACACAATATTTAAAAAACATAAAAAGCGCCATCTAGCACTCATGTAATTGATCAAACTGCTTTATTTGACAAATTTTCGATCGTTCAATAAAAGCTCTTTCAAACAACATCAAGTTTATTAAAATCGGTCAAGCAGAACCGGAATTACAGGCGTTTCTTCGTAACAAGGTTTCCACTCTCCCCCACCCCTCATTTGGAGAGATAGACTTAAACTTGTCCTATTAAAAATATGCAGAATGTGTCGAGGAATCTGATTATAATATTTTATATGCTCCTTAATTAGGTGAATTTTGAAAAATTTTGCATTTTAAAATTTTAACTGTCAAATACGCCCTTTAGCGGTCAGTTTTGATTTAAAAAAACATTTTACTGAAACTTTTGAAATTGAATAGATTGAACAATTTCTAAAATATGGAAGCATGTAAGTAGTAATTGACACCAAGTGCTGATAATGCCATCAACGGTAATGATCACTAATTATGTAGCCGACTGGTACGAATACCTATCTGAAAAAAATTCAGTTCTCATAGTGACTCGTTGTTTTCGGTACACTTGAACCCAGTTAAATTGAAATGACCCTGATTCATTAATATAAGAATCAAACTGAATTAATTGGTGCATGAAGGTCACTTTGAACACAGTAGGTAATAATACCAAAATATTGTAATAACCAATTATTGCGGAAACCGTATCAAAATATACTTCATTTCCTGAATTTTTTAGTTTAAGTTTGAAAAAATTGGATAAAGATTATCAAATGTCAAGGTGAAAAGATTTGGTAACAGTACAGATTATGTTTGATCTCAACACCAACATGGTTGATTCAAGCGAAAAACCTACAAGAAGTAATCGTGAATCCTTTAATAATAATAATAGTAATAGCCCGTGGGTAGTACCTACTGGTGCACTATCGGGCGCTTCCCAGTTGGTGGATAGGGAAGGGCATTTCAGATATAGATGGTAAATACCTCGGAGCGAACCAAAACCAGTTAGTTTCAGGACACGTCGGTCTCCATGAGGGATTCTCCTAGCCGTAGGTCTAAAATACGACAATTATGATATCGAATTGTGAAACTAGATAACCTGAGGTCAGTAGAATCCCAAAATGCTTGTGTACCTAGTGCATCAGCTGACTGCTCCACGGATTCTGGGAAGAGCAATAATTTGATTTCAAATTCCGGGACCATGAATCGTTAGATAAATCGACATTGCAACACAGGCGCAGCGTGACACCGAGTAGGCACAAGTAACACTTTTCATTTACCAAGCAAATAATACTAAATCGAAGTATATAATTAAAAAAAAAATGATAAAGTTCAGCATATTCTGAGCATTATTTCATAGAATAATTTCAGCCTTCCTTAGAAGACGTCTTATCTTGTTTAAGACTAAATATTGCAAGCAAGTAGCAATGATTGCTAGTAAGTCATGAAAAGTAGCCAAAAAATAGAGATAATGACTTTAAAAAATGCCAAAAAAATGAATAGCCCAATTGGAATTTAGTGTGGTCATAAAATGCCCTTAAGTGCTTCAATTAGTGCCATTTATAAGCAATACTATAAAGTTTTTTATTGGAATTAATTTGGATTTTGAATGGAAATTAATTCCAGAAAAAGCCCACAGTATTGCTAACCTTATTGTGATTGTAAATCTCAATTCAGTTGAAAGGTTTAATGATATTTCAGAAATCATTATAGATCATGGAGAAAAAGATTGGAATAAAAATGAATGAAACATTACAAAACTACGGAAATTTGGACGAACAGGTGCGTATTACAGGCGTGTACATAAAAGTAGTAATAACTATAGACAAAGAGAAGATCACCTTCCTGGTTCTTGGACCACGTCTCTTTATTGGCCTTGTCGTGGGACTCTTTCTTCACAGGCTAAAACCACTACGTCTTGGTGGAAAATTTGTTGTTGCCTCATGCCTCAATAACTTTAAAGATGTTCATTTTTTATTAGGAAATCATTATAAAATATGACCTATAAAACAATCTATTACTCAAAACATAACCTCACAATAATCTTCTTTTTCTTCAACTTTTTAATTTTGAAAGCTTTCACAAAGCAATACAAACAGCTATCTAGCTTTTAATTCCATAAAGCTTTGTATTGGCATAGAAAAATGCTTATTAAATACAATAAAAGACATGGTCGAACCGTTGGCTCACGATAATGAGCAATGTTGCCATAGTTTTTTCACCTATATATTGATAGGTATTCGATACTTTTTTTATATAAGTATACAATATGCAAATAATCTGGTTCAGAATATTATTTGATTTCAAACTGGGATACAAATTTCAGGAAATCTGGGAAAGATCCAACCAAAAATACTATAAAAAACTTTAATTCCAATTGGATGTATATAATTCATTGATATAGGTATCAAAATTGAATATGACAACACCGTAATTCATAATAAAATAATTTAATTTATAAAGTATATTTTACTCACAGTTATCACTGGCCCCTCTGTTTTCAGGAAGTATTTCATTCACATTTTACAGAAAATTAAGGTTTGCAGAGATTTCTAATGGTTCACAATGATATTTTCCAGTTTCAAAACTAATAGTAATAGTCATAATATGTTGAAGGAAAGATCTCTGCCATAACAGTTGACGATGTTTGTTTTTGTGAGCACCTACATAACTGTTGGCATAAATTTCCAATATCAATCTAATATTTATCCAAAACAAAACTTCATTACATTCTCACGAGAAATGTTTAACTGCGCATGATTTATGGCTATTCAGGCCTACAGGTTGAATTGCTAATAAGCTACTTTAGGCAGCGATTACGTAATGAATGAAACGTGTAGAAGCTTTAGTGGACGGTTTCAATTGCCTATTAGCTCCAAAAGTGACACAAAAGTCGATTTTAAATCTATTTCGATGCTTATTGTGTTACTTGGAGGGCTATTGCGAATCACACTTATGGAGGAAACAACATCGATACTCCTTGATACTCGGCTTCTGTTGTTTCTGGAGTGGGGCAGCTCGGCGCATCTACAACTGGAAAAGCCGGAAAGTCCAGCAAGCGGATGAAGTGAACTATCGAGCCAATCTTATTCATTATACGAACCTACTTTCTAAGGCACTAGCTGAATTTGATAGCACAAATCCAAAACACCGGCCAAAATTATCCAGGCTGAGAATCTATATGAAAGCACCAACAGCATACTAACAGCTGTTAACCTACTACTGCAGAACCATGTTTAATACTGCCAAGCACTGAAACAGCCTTACACTCTCATTTATTATGGAGTAGTGAATGCTTCGTTACAATCACCAAATCCAATTCCTAAAGAACAATAGGAGTAGGGATTACAAATAGCTCAAGCCCTGGTGGCAACAGCTTGTGAAATTTTTATCGATCTGTTTCGATTTTTAAATTTATACCTCATATCTTTATCTCTTAATACCCGCATGACGCCATTCCAATTATCCAGCCCTGACGATAAGACAATTGACATCTGCCCACTACCGCTTTCATTTTAGGAACGCAGCCTCACCCTTTTCGGTATCATCCGTCTTGGTTTATTGAAACCTGCTTATTTTTTCAAGTAAATTCACATGCCAATGCAAGCACCAAAATCTAAAATGTTACAGTAACTGATAGCATGAAGAATGATTGAAAAAATTATGAAAGATTCCAATAAAATTTTTGTACTTGCATACTTTTTATCAATTTGTGGATCGTTGGTTCAGTGCTGTTTAAAGCTGAACGCATGTGTGCAGTGGCATCCAAACGATTTCCGTGTTTATTTTTAATAATCAAAAGTGCATAAAGTCCCTGCTCGCATAGATATGCGGTCGAAAAAAAAAATAGGTAACAAAAAGAGCAATGTCTCCAAGTTTCGCTGTAGAAATATCCTTTTGACTCCAGACAACTTCAAGAGTAATCCCTGATTCAAATGTATCTTTCAAGTTACCATTGTGTTGCATGTCAATAGCTTCTTGAATTTCATCGACGAAACGTTGATTATGAAAGGATTCTCAATACTCCTGTCCTTCCAGTCAGGAAAGTGGCGAATGAATTCACTATTCAGGTTTTCCTCATAGAGTATAATCTTCATTTGTATTTTTGGTTCAAGATCAGTAAACTGTCCAAACGAATAGAATTGTGTATACCTCTGAATGCACAAAACAGGCTTATACAGAGAAAAGCAGAATGCTAGCGTAATACCCCCAACATGACTTGCCTTATTTGTACCGTCCTAATTCTAAATAGAGATGAAAGGGTCCTCCGTTTGGATAAACTTTCAAGAGCAGACATCTTTTGGTAGACCGATGGTTCAGAAACAACCTCAGGCTCTGGTGCAGTTGTATACGGGGGCAGACCTTGGATAGACATTTCAACTTCTCTAGGATCCTATGCCACAGTATTTCAGGCGAAAATGTACGCCGTTACTTCATGTGTGGAGACATTGGAGCAAATCAATCACACACATGAAGCAATTAAAATTTTCTCTCGAAGCCAAACGAATTTGAAAGCACTCAGCTCCTACCGTATAACGTCGAAATTGGTATTGGGCAGCCAAAAAAGAGTCGCCCCAATAGGAGAACTCAAAAGAGTATCGCTGGTCTGGATCCCTGGCGACTTCTACTACTTCCGATGTACTGAAAGATGGTTAGAATTGAGCAGGGATTACTGGATCGTTTGGGTTGTGGTTTTAAAAAAGTAAAGTAAGTAGAAGTTTTTATTAAACAAGTTGGATCTTTGGAAGATATTATTTCTCTTGACTTGACATTTTTTTGGAGCAGAATATGATAGTCAGAATTTTTTAAAACAAGGAATGTGGTGTTTTTTAATGTTTTGGGAAAGATAGATTAAAAAGTCTGGGAAGAGGAAGAATGATGACGGGTTCAATTCGTTTGTTTGCGTTTTATGTCCAATGGTAGTACTCAGTTGTGCTTTGCAAGCTGAGTCATGAATAAGAGCTTATCTCACTTCTGGTTAAGTAATTATATATATACAAATTGTGGTAAATTTTTTCTGGATTGTTAGGTCGTTTGCAATTATTTTAAATCACTCTGTACATGAAGTTCAAAGCGTTAAAAGTAGATACACCAAATTCCACTTTTGTATATACTGAGACGTAATGTTTTCGTTTCATTCAGTGTTGGTAATTAATCTGTATACATTAATCTGACGGTTTCATTCAAAGTAGTTATTTGGAAATAACAAAAATGTTTACTCTCCTAGAGTATTTTGGAAATTGTGAGTAAAATTCAATAACATTCTACAGGTAATGATTCATTGCTTATTAAACACAGATAAAAACAATTTTATGAATCTGGATTATGAATTATTATTCTGCTAATATAAAAATCAACATATGGTTGAAAAATGGAATAAATAATGTAAGAGAATTATGCTTTTTTTTTTCCTGCGGGCGTAGAAAAAGTATAGTAAGCACCTAGTGTCGAAGACATCTTTAGTTACTCGTTTCATGAGAAAACTCGTGACTGACGTAACGTTTTTGACGCCTATAGGGCCTTCACCGATATTGATGTTCAGATATTGTCATGTGCAGATTCTTCGCGGATACAACTGCAACTTCTAGACTTCAGTGGGTTCTTTTCATGTGATAAGGAGTCTACAAAGCACCCTCTAAGCGAGCAGTATTTTTAGTGCAATATGTGGCTGCAATAAAACTATAGCCCAGCCAGCATGACAACATTTCAATTTCATATTGCGAAAAAGCTTTTGGAACCATGCGAATTACACAAGTACGACAATGAAAATATGAAAAAAACAGCTTGGAAGAGGGAGAAAGAATATTGGTGCGTGGTCATCGAGGGCGTGTACTTAGTTCCAGAGGCTGGCCGAATGTTCATTGCCCCCCTATTTTAACCGCTGCAAGAAGCGCAGATTAATTTGTACAAACTATATTTTTGTCTCGTTATCGTAGACTTTTTTTCGAGCTCATGCACTATTAGGTAAAACTAAACACTTTCATCCGGCAACATTGTCCTTTACAGAGAGAATTCACTAGTTGGTGGTATGTTCCCAACATGGAAGGAGTGAGGGTGTTGAAGACATAAAAAATACAATCGTTATTACGTAACCAGTACATCTTAAAATTCATTTTTGTCAACTTGATCGTTTCTGACTCAATAGTGCATGAGTTCGATAAAAAGTCAACGAAAACGAGACAAAAATATCATTTGTACAAATTAATCTGCGCTTCGGGCAATGAACATTCGGCCAGCCCCTGGAACTAAGTACACGCCCTCGATAACCACGCACAATTATTATTTCTCTCTCTTTCAAGCTTTTTTTCTCATATTTTCCTTGTCGTACTTGTGTAATTCGCATGGTTCCGAAAGCTTTTTCGCAATTTGTATATCTCAGAAATATTGTTTGCAACACTATGGCCCATTGATGAAAATAATTTGTTCCGTAGACGGGCTATACAGTCGTGCAAAAATTGCTGACGAAATCATTCGCGTCGCAGCGACTTATATTGTTTTAAACACAAAGTGAAGAAAAAAGAAGTGTAGATGTGGATTCAACCTTAGGCGTGAAACTTTAGATTACCTAAGTCTAGAAATAAGTCTTGATAACAAGTTAAAGCTACCATTTCACTAGTTTATCACCAGCACTACCGGTTTCCTTCTTTTTCACCTCATTCTTCGCATAAGTTCTCAAGTTTCTGAATTTTTTGTAGGCATCATCACTTGATCAACCAAATCCTCCGGCGATAACTGCCTATCCTTATCCTTATCCTTATCCTTATCCATTTCTGTCATTATAAATTCCGGTTTCCACATTCTATAACTGGGGATGTAAATGTATTTCATTAATAAAAACAATAATCTTACCGTTCGACAAAGTATTAGTCATTTTATATACTATAACCTCCAAGATTTTCAAACAACAACAACAAACGTACACCAAAACAAAGTAAAATTCCAGAGTAGTTTCGCTGGCCAAACTATTGTCCGGCAACTCGTGCTGCAACCAATTAAATGCATAGGCAACACAAAACATATTGTCAATATATTACCTAGCCTGGCTGTTATTGCTGGCAATGTTGCCAGTCACTGTGTAGCAGCTACATATTGCACTAAAAATCTTGCCCGTTTAGAAGCACCTTGATATACTCAATACTGATAAGATGCAATAAAATACATACGTCTCACCCAATTTCATAATTTCTGGAAACTAATTAAACAATTTTCTGAATATTGTACTAAAATTTATTTATCGGTATTAGTATAAACTATAAATTGTTAATAAGTTTATCACTATCAAGAAACAACTGAGATGAGATCATAAATATGTAGAATGATCGAGAAGCAATGACTCATACCATAACCATTTATAGTATTGTTTCCCTGTCTGACAACGTACATCATTAAATAGAAATAAATTCCTATAGTTTCAGTCGTTTTCAATGAAATAGAAGTAGAAATCACAAATTTATTATTCTAGCTTTTAAGTGGAAATAAAGGAAATAAATAATTATAGTTTAAGAAAACTAAAAAACTCGCTTTATAGGAAATCAAACTAAAACGTGAAAAATACCGTTTATAATAATTAATGTCATTGTGGTAAAAACGTGTGCTTTGTACTACATTTATACATTAACATTTCGGAATAGAACAAGTAGGAAATTATACCAAGTTTTTTAGTTTTTTTGAAGTATATTTTTTTTTACTTTTTTGTTCGATTTGGGATTTTTTTATTTTTTTCTTATACTCGGTGCCAGATCTAAGCCATGTTTTCTTAATGGAACACCCTTTAGTTTACGATACAGGGTCCGGAAAACCTCAGTCGTAGCTCTATAACTTTCATTGTATATAAATTACAGATTCATTTGAAAGGTATATGGAAAGGGATAAATCAAACATTTTAAAATTATGTTCATGTATACAAGGTGGTCCATTAGTAAACAGAACAAATGACATACTTTTTTTCAAATGTAACGCCATACTTTTTTTTACATTTTAGGAACCGAAATAGTACGTACTGTACACTCAAATTTTCCTTTTAAAATTCTCTGATATCTCAGAGAAAAACACCTTTTTCCCCAAAAAATTGAATTTGCACATACCTTTTCAAAAAATCGCAACTTTCTAAGATTAAAAGCTGAAGCTTCAAAATTACCGATGTACAAAGACAAAGGACTGAAGATTTTTCACACAGTATTTTTTTTCTGTACAGGATGGTCTTGAATGAATTTTACATTCCAAAGTTATTTCAGTTTTTCCAAATGGGATACCCTGTGTAAACATTCATCAATGGCTATTTAAATTTATCCCCTCCAACTTTGCCATTCACTCTCATCACCTAATAACCGTCGTTTAAAAGTTATCTGAAAAAAAAACACATTTTTGTTGAAAATCTAAGTAGATAATTTTCTTTTAAGAGCACAAATTTTACTTATTATTTACTTTCACCTTATTTGCCTGTACTAAAATGGGTTGTACAACAGTTCAAACTCTTTAATCTTTTTAACTGTGCTATTTATTATGAAGTTACAATAAGTGTTCAAAATGAGTACCATTCACTTCCATACAATGGTATAATCTATTTTGAAATGCCTCTCTGACATTGCTTAATACGGCTGGATTTAATTGTCGACATTCATTTTCTATCCTTTCTCGTAAATCATCCAGAGATTCTGGTTGGGTAGCATAAACTTTTGTTTTTAAATACCCCCATAAAAAGAAGTCTAGGGGTGTTAAATCCGGTGACCTAGGTGGCCACTCCATCATCTGCCTCCTTCTACCTATCCAACGAGCGGGGAATGTTTCGTTTAAAAATTGTCGGACAGGCATAGCATAGTGTGGGGGAGCTCCGTCTTGTTGAAATACCAGTAAATCTTCGGAAAGGTTATCATCATTTTCTATTATTGTTGTAATACGTGGGTCAACCCCTTCCCTGAGTAACTCAAGATATGATTCACCATTTAAATTTCCGTTGATGAAGAAAGGTCCGACAATGTGGTCACCTAGGATACCACACCAAACGTTTAACTTTTGGGGATGTTGTGTATGGAATTCACGCATAATATGTGGATCACTTTCAGCCCAATATCTACAATTATGCCTACTTACTAAGCCATTTAATGAAAATGAGCATTCATCAGAAAAGCAAATATTGTTTAACAATTGTGGATTGTTATTGATAATTTGCGTCATTGATTCGCAAAACTCTAGACGACGATCAAAATCATCTTCATTCAACTCGTGCACCAACTTAACTTTGTATGGGTGGTACTTGAATTTATGTAACTCGGAAAACTGTAGAAGATGAAACACCGATCGCTCTACTTATTGTTGACAACGATTGGGGTTGTTGAGCCTCAAGCTGACTTGCCCTAAAATTGCCACTTGGATTGCTTCGTTATTTACGAGTCCCTCTCGCTTATGCACTTTATTGCAAACAGACCCTGTTGTGGTAAATTTCTCCATCAGTTGAATTAAATACTTATGAGTTGCATGTCTTCCGTCATGTAATTCGTTAAATATTCTAGCAGCAGCTCTTGCACAATTATTATTTTGGTAGTATAAACCTACAATTTCAATTCTTTCTTGCAAAGAGTAAACCATTTCAGAGAAACAAAATAAATAATGTATCAAATTACACTATCAATAGTTTAAAAGAAAAATTGTTTATCTCATAAACTAACCACTTTAACCTACAAGTATTATACATTTTTGAAATCAGCTCAAAGAGGAGTATCCAAATTTTACATAAAAAATATGAAAAGTAATTTAAAAAAATAAAGGGGATGCTGCTAGGGGTGAAGGGGTGGCTTTTCCAGTAAGTTTAAATAAGCCATAATGCTTGCCCCTTCCAACATAAATTGACGTGTTTTTGGATTTTTTCTAAATACCAGTATTACAAAAGTTATTAAAGGTGGATACTTTTATCTGAAAAGCACTGTATATGTATATATATATATATATATATATATATATATATATATATAAATGTTTCGGTGTGTGTATGTATATGTACAATTCCTTCACTAATTAATCGAAAGGAACTTTGTTCCATTCTGGTGTCCCTTGACACCTCTCAAGTTTTTTTCCAATGGTGAAGTTGAGCAAAAGTAGATTTCAAGTGGGTCAATTTCCCCGACCGGTTGAATTATTCATTATTAGGGAGTAGATATTAAATCTTAATTAGGAAATTCCGTCACCCACATGTTGATCCAAGATATACGACGTGAAACAGCCAAATACATTATTAACAAACGGTCAGTATTACTTATTAGGTTTATAGTGTAATTTTGATGTTAATTTTTGTACTCAATAAATCAGAAAACACTCATAGCGTTTTCCATTAACAAAACTAGGGTGCACTGAAACTGAACTGAGTGCAAAATTTGTGTTCCATTGACTGCACTGCACCAGTATTTCATATTCCATTGGAAAACTGGTGCAAGCGAATGTGCACTGAGTGCAGTTTTTTCGGCACCTGCTGAGGAGGTAGTTTCGAGTATAGTGCAAGAGTGCAAAATGGCGGCGAATGATGAACGCTGCGAATTCGAAAGAAAAGCAGTAGCATATTTATTATTATCATAGTCATCTTCGGTTGATACGGACATAGAAGTAATAATTCTTAAAAAACGAACATCTGTTCCAAAAATTCAGAACTACATTAATGATGTTGTAAATTTAATGAACGAACAACAGGTGAGAAAAAAGAACCTGTTTTTTTCCTCAAATTAAATCTATGGTTGATTTTTCAGTTCAAAGACCATTTCAGACTTCTCCCGGAAACTGCAGAAATGTTGATTACAAAATTTGAGAACTCAACATTTCATCCCAAAAATGAAAATCGTAGAGGCAGGCAACAGATAAAACGTTTTGAACATTAATCAAAACAACAAAAACCACCACAAAACAACCAACTTGATTTGACAAATGACAACTGACAACTTTTCTGTGTTCCATTGACCCTGCACTCAGTGCAAAATATCGGTACACTGGTGTAGAGTACGCTCGAACTTGGTGCCAACTTGGTGCATGCCAATGGAAAACGCTATTAATATTTCCGACACAGTTGAAGATAGTTATAGGACATAGTACATGAATTATTTCTAGAATTGTTAGAAGAATCTAATTTACAGGGGGTTGCATTCAAAAGAAGAAAGTTGGCATTGGTCACTATCACAATTACCTTTATAATGCACATTTAAAAATACAAATCGACGTATCCAAGCGTTTTTCCCAACACGCTCTCATTTATTCGTTACCGTATTTATTCCATTTGGCAGTTCCACGCTGTATTCAAATAGCTTTAAAAACGATAAAAATATCAATTAAGACCAATTTCCTTTATTATCTGTTAATACTTCACGTTAGAGTGAAAGAAAACCGTTGAAATAACACAAAATAACTACCGATGCATTCAAGGTTGTATTATAAAAACTTGGGTACACTTGTACCGAAGCAAAGTATTATTTACAAGTATGCTGGCGGTAAAGATAAAAATAAAATCGTTAGTCTGTGAGCAAGGATCCTTAAATATTAGGACCTCCTGCCAAACGGTGTTAATTTTAGAAGTCAACATTTATTTTAAGTCTTAAGTGTGTAATGAAATAATGGATAACCACCTAATTAAAATGTATGGAAAAGAGGGTTAGATTAAAACGGCTAATGCCTTTGTAATAGAATTATATTAGGTAATCTAGATTTAAAATTAGTCTAGTTAATTGATTAATTAAATGATTAACTTCATTTTGTACACTGATGAGTTCAGCATTTTAAGCTCCCCATGTATCCTACTGATTGTTATAAATTCATAACATTACTTCAACAGTTTAGTTTCAAACTAGGAGGGAAACAAAAACAGAAGAAATTTAGATTCTTTTTTTTGTGAGTACAGTGAAATAAGTAATTCAAAAAAAGGAATCTCATATCGGCTGTAGGTTGAAATATCGGAGAGATTTCTGCACCTGCAGGGTCGACGCAAGCAGTCTCACCACCCCGGTCAAAAATGTTAAATGTTTATAAAAAAAATTTGAAGAGATAACATAAACCTTTCCCAATCTTAGCTGTAAAATGAAACAGGAGCAAAAAATTGATATTGAAATTGTTGAAGTTACGAAGTAAGCATAACAAGTCTATACCATATCCGCACTGGAAGTTGATCAAATTTTTATTATTCTTTATCATTATCTAAAACCCCAAATATAAAAGTAATTACGGTAAATTCCGCATTTATTAATAATAATCATAATAATATTCAACAGTGATTACACAAGTGGTGGTAATTTTTTGATAATTTTAACTAGATGCACGAATCTTTGCCGCTATAGATTTCCTAATAGCAATAAAGACGAGTGCTAATCTAGTTGAAATTATTAAAAAAAAATTATTAACATGAATGTAATTCGGCGTGATTATTTTTTAAGCAATTTAGCAAAATGCAAATATGTAAGTATCTTTATGAAACAGGTCAACTATCATCAAATTTTCAACGTCAAATAAAAATGACACTGACAAATGTCCAGTACCCAATGACTCACGCATTCATTCAAACGAAGATCCAATCAAACAGCGTGAAAAAATTATCAAAAGTAATACCACTAGAGCTTCAAATTTTATCGATAATTTTTTCTTTTCCACGAAAACTTATTTATTTGAGGCAGAAACATGAAAACAAACCGATTGATAAAATCACGAGTCCGTTAGGACGAGGGATTTCATCTAAATCCGGTTTGTTTGAATGTTTTTGCCTCAAATAAACAAGTTTGAGTGGTGAAAATAAAAAAAAATATGTGATAAAATTTGGAGAACGAGTTGTATTTGGAAAGATTCTTTTTTTCATCAATTGTGGAGTGGAATTTTCAGTAGTAATACCCCTAGGGTCTTGATAATACCGAGATAATTTTGTCATAGAGAATGCTGAGCGCGTGTTGCTTGATAATAGCCCAAGGCCGCAGGCCGAGGGCTATTATCTTTGAGCAACACGCTTGAAGGATTCTCTACGACAAAATTTTGAGTATTTATCAAGACCCGAGGAGTATTCGATACGATAATTTTTTACTTTGTAGATATAAAAAAAATTGATTGTCAATCTGACGCTTAATACTTTTCAATACAAACTTTATTAGTTTTAATCAAAAATTATACAGTTGTAAAAAGTAAAATTGGTAAATTAATTGAATCGTTAGATGCAATACCAAATCTTTCCGACATTTTTAATCCAGTTGTCAGTTTGACGTTTAATTAATTTTTAATAAAACATAAACACCAAACTGAAAACACCACAGTATTATCGCTGTAATACTGCGGTGATTAGATTAAATTTGACACATGACTTGAAATTAAGTAATTTGATTGGTTACTATATTCAGTAAAAAATTATCTATTAAATGTTCAATATTCTCTTGGGTGATGGCACTGAATCGGTTTGTGTTCATTTTTCAATAAACTTCGAAGCACTTTTAGTTGTCAATAATGACAATTTGACGTTTCAATGTAAACAAGGTATTATCGACGAGGAAGCAGAATTATCAGTAATACCGAATGATTGGCTAGAATAATGTATTGCTATTGGTTAAAACTAACAAAATTTCAGATTTGACAAATGAAAAAAAAAGTCGCTGTAATTTGCTTCTATCAAATTATCAAATGTGCTTCAAATTTTATCGAGAATATGAAAACAAACCGATTGATAAAATCACGAGTCCGTTAGGACGAGGGATTTTATCTAAATTCGGTTTGTTTGAATGTTTTTGCCTCAAATAAACAAGTTTGAGTGATGAAAATAAAAAATTATGTGATAAAATTTGTAGAGCGAGTTGTATTTGGGAAGATTATTTTTTTCATAAATTTAAAATTTTGTATTACCTGAATGTTTAATATTCTCTTGGGTGATGGCACTCAATCGGTTTGTGTTCATTTTTCAATAAACTTCGAAGCACTTTTAGTTGTCAATAATGACAAATTCAAAGTAAAATTTTGACGTTTCGATGTACACAAGGTTTTATCGATGAAGAAGCAAAATTATCAGTATAATACCGAATGATTGGCTAGAATAATGTATTGCTATTGGTTAAGACCACCAAAATGTCAGATTTTGACAAGTGAAAAAAATAATCAGTGTAATGCTATTGATCGATTTGAATGTTTTTCTCATCGTAATTGGCTGACAGGATCGTTTAAGAAGTACTCATGAAATTTTTTGAATGTTTATTAGATGTTTATGGATTCCACTCCTAAACAAAATTTAGTAGTAAATTGGTAACGACCAGGAAGGAGCAAGGCTTCATTACTAAACAAATAACGATAAATAAAATTAATGTGAGAAGTAATATCCAGAAAATTGGATATAAAAACATCTCATAAACACCAGTAGATTCTTGGACGTCAATATTTTAACGCATCTAGTAAACTGTGGTATTCTATAAACAAAATTATAACTTTATTTAAACAGTATCGTTTAAATAGCTTTCCATGGTTCATTGATGTTTGTTATTGACGTGAAAAAAACAAAACGTAAAACAGTTATTATTCGCCAATTTACCATTTATAGTCAGGTCTGGATAGTCAGGCGTATAGCCGAGAATAGCAGTCAGGTGAGATAATAGATTATTCGCCGAGGTGCATATTACATTTTCTCGTTTATTTTTAGAAAAAATTACCAATTTTCGAATGGAAAATTAACTATTCTGGAGGGCAATTGTTTTTTGTCCGCAGAACCTTTTCTTCCGCTGTGCAAAAGATAAGTTCCATCTGCCTATCACTATCCATTCTCGATTATTATGATCACTAGTAATCAAACCACGTCTTCTATCTCCACACGTAAAATTCAGCGGATTTCGTGAATAATTAATTTTACAGCAGCAAATGGAAGTTATTGTCACAGCCACTCTTGCATCGTGCCGTATCATACCTAGTGACCACAGCGGACAAAATGTAGTTTACGGACGAAAAATACTTGACGTCAAAAATAAACGATTTTTTATCCTGAAAACACTATTTTGCACATTGGATATAATACGCAAATTTGACAATTTCTCATGGCTTCAGAAGTTGTGGGAAAAGTGGCATAGCCAAAGTTACACTTCCCAAGCATTCCCAGGCATACCCAAAATGAATACCTACAGCAAATGTCATTTCATGTCATTTTCGAAAAATAATGCATCCAGTGTAATCAACTAGTGGGGTCGATGGAAAACTACAGAAATTTGATTCTGTTCCTGTTCCCTCAACATCTGCTACAAAAAATGACCGAACACTTGTATCCACAACTGCTCCCTTTTCACAATTCATTATAATTTCAAGTGGAAAATTCCATGCAAGGAACGTTTAAATTTATAGGTATTTATGCAACAAGTGTGTGAAGTAACCCTTTTTTGACGGTTGTGAATATAGGTGACGATTACAGAAGTATCAAAATTTTCATAGAAATTAACTATTTACTTTGCACACTGGTGCGTAATAGTATATTACGTAACGTGTGTGGTAAGGAGCATTTTACGTACGAATGGAAAAGTTACGCACGATGCCGCGTAGCGGCGAGTGCGTAATTCCGTGAGTGCGTAAAATGCTCTGCAACACGAGTTACGTA